>VZDJ01000116.1:1446424-1481175 GCA_008694505.1 Cyanoderma ruficeps
CAGTTTTACACTCTACATTAGTTCATGATCTCTTTTTCCTGGATCAATTTTGTGTAATTATGAAGTCAGAGCTTTCCTTGATCAATTTTGTGCTTTACAAAAGACTAGGTTGGTGTGGCTAAACATATTCACTACATTTAATAAAACTGAAAATAAATGAGTGGAAAGGCTTGTCTTTATCCTCCTTCCATGGCATTGTTGTTCCTTCCCAGTGTTCTTTGGAGTATATACTTCAAAGGCTTGTCCAAGCTGGTTATAAACCTTTTTATTTAAAAGGAACAAAGTGTATTAAGACATGATTTTGAGCAATGCTGGCTAATCAGGAACTGTCCATCAAACCAGAATTAACAAATGTCTATTTGTTAGAACCACTAGAATTCAGGAACTCTGCTGTCACTTCACTCCTGATATTTATGAGCTCAAAGCAAGGGGAGATTCAGGTAGGTTTTCCAAAGCCAGGAATTGATTCCCTCTGCATTACTTTTTTTAAAATATAGATTTGACACTTCCACAACCTATTTTTCCTCAGGATAAAATATTGCACTGTTACAACAATCTGCCAGTGAAATCCTTCCTCTCTGACAGTTTCCAAGTCAGCATCTTTACCCAGGCAAACCTTTGCCAGTCTTACGTAGGTTTGTCTAGTATGAACACAATGTGATTCACAGTGATTGCTTCGGTGTTTATAAGATTATTTTTATAACACTCTATAAGGATGAGGTAAACCTTCACCAGAAGGTTATAGCGTACCTCCTGACATTTTATTTCACTCTTGTTCTGCTCACAACTCTCACTGCACTATGTATAATGTTTTAGGTTTGGACTTGCCAAATCCTCATAGGGAAGAACTAAAACCTCTCACAACTCTGATTTGTTGCATTAAAGCTGTAATAAAGCCTTCTAAGAAAGGCTCTGAAAGCCCTCAGAAAGGCTCCTGACAGTGATTCTGGTGTCTCTTAGGAAAAAGAAGCAGCCTTCAGAGCCAGTACAATCTTTGCCACACACAGCTGCAGAGAACAGGAGCTCCACCCGCCCCAACACCAAATGACAGGGGATAGGAAGGGAATCCAGAGGTGGCCCCAGCCTGCTGGAGACTGTGGGCAGAGCTAGAGAACACTCAGATAATGCCACTGTCTGAAGCTTCCAGGCCAATGTGGCAGTAAAGGGCTACAGTAGCCACAGTCATAACCCTAAAACAATAGAGGATAAAACATTAAAACATCTCAACAAATTGTAGCATAATGAGCCATTGGCTTCCAAGCCTGTCTGGAAAGCCTGGGACTCGCTCATTGCCACGTCCCATATGACCTCCTGTGTCACCACAGGTCACTTGGCAGAATGGAGCACACGAACACTCCCTGCTCCACCACAGCACAAAGGTCTATGCTCCACTCACTGTCAGTGTCTCCTACTGCTTCAAGGCACTGGCTGAAAACAGCTGACAGCACTTTCAGAAAGCTCACTGTCTACCTCCATCCTATAATATGTACTGAGTGCTGAAGAGTACAAATGCACATACAATCACAAAACAGATTTTGTTTCATTTTTCTGCAGAAAAAAATTACCTCTTCCAAATCTTTTATCCTTTAAGAACTCAGACATAATGAAAGCCATGAGTCACCTGGAGCTCCTATAGTCAGACTAATGTAACTGCAGCTTGACAACGGTGTAGCAATGAAAAGACTCACAATCATAAACATTTTTGTCATCTCAGTATCTTCTGTGAATGAGGAAAAATCACAGTCTTGACATCATGACTGGTATCAGTCTGTCTCATGTCTGGGTTCAAGAGATGTCATAAAAGTTACACAACTGTCAGCCAACAATTATTCTTAACAGCAAATTTCATAAATTGTTTTGTCATCCATTCCTGGAAGCCTAGAACTTACATAGCTTCTCCTCATCTATTCCATGTGCACTTTGAAGGACAATGGCACTCCATCTCTGCTTACAGATTCAACACCTGTAATTTTTCACAAAAATAAGTACAGTATTAAAAGCATTAATTAATTTTCAAAAATCAGTAAGGACTACAAATGAAGGTTGGTGGAAAGAGAGCAAGTATTCTGTGAAGATCATTAGCTTTCCATTCTACTGCCTAATTAAGGCTGAAATGGAATTATCATACTTTAAAGGGCAGATAATTTACTAAATACTTGCGCTTTTTTTCCTGAATTAAACATACAGTCTTAGTATCCAGGACATAATTTTAATGAAATGAAAATATCTATACCCAGTAACCATAGATCAGTGAAAAAACAGGAAATCCTGCCTTTACTGGCATGACAAAATAAGTAAATAAGACTGTCCTCAGACTAGCAAACTTTCCTCACTGATACAGCTGAGAATCTTCTTTGTGTTGGACTTAGTCTGGGATTAAACACAGGAGTTCCATTTCTAAAATTGTCAGTCAAGAACCTTTCAAACAACCTAAATTCATTTTGAAGTGCTAAAGGAAATACATGAAATAGAATCAAGCCATTCAGTGTTCACAAAACACAGCGGATTTAAAGCAAACTATACAACCTGTTGAGTGGGTGGACTTTTATCTCATGTGGGTTTAGTTAGCAGAGCTAAAAATATTAGCCAATACAAGGTTGGAGGCTGCCCTCCGAATAGATGCAGATGATAACCCTTGTGAGCTCAGCTGTCTGCTCCAATTGCCTTGCAAATGATAGTGTGTTTCCAGCACAAATTACAGGAATTTAGACTGTTTGTTTGTACAGAATGAAATTACACAACTATACAATTCTGCACGCAAATACTGTGAAAGCACAGGGGAGGCTTCCTCATGGGGGGTCTAAATATGAGTTACCAGGACGCTGTATTAATTCTTCCCTCAAAAAATAATCCTTCCAATTCTGGGGAGCAACTATGGCCTAGCAATCTTTCTTTGTCCTTGGTACCACATATGCAACAAAGGTCATTATCTTTCAGTCATTTATTCCAAACTTCACATTTAGCCAAGTTGCTAATAGTTTCTGTCCACTTAATGAGGGGTTCACAATACCAGTGTCATTTCTTTCAAGGGCTCAGCTCCTGGAATCCTGCGATCATTCTCCCACATTTCTTTTACAAATGTAAAGCACAGGGTGAGCTAGTGTTTGACAGTAGTCTAAAGCTGATTTATGTGCTGAAAGTAGTCTGTCCGTGGCATCACAGAGCTCCACACAGGCTCATTCCCCCTGCTGCATCCTGATACAGCATGCGTGTATATTGCACTATCCATACAGGTACATTTCAAGCCTTCATGACTCCACGGGGAAGCAGATGAAATAAAAATCATCAAAAGAAGATTCAATGAACCCTGATTCTCTTACGGGTTTTGTGATATATGGGCTAGGTTTATTAGTTCTGCACAGAATGCCTGATCTCTGCCATTCAGATAGGAGAGCAGTTTGGCTGCAAGCCCAGCTTGCCTCTCTACCTAAAATATTGCCAGCTCTTGCTGTCCTTAGGCCCAGTATCTCAGCCCTTCACCTTTCAGAAGGGCTGTGTTGTCAGAAACTCCCCGTGACCAACATCAAACATCCCTGCCGTGAAGCACTGGCACAAGGGCTGAGTACCTGGTCCCCAGAGTCCTGCCAGATCCTCCTCAACAGCACAGGATGACCCAGGGTGGAAAATTGAGTCCAAGACCCTGAGTAAGCAGAAAATTCCTTCACCACTAGGCTTCTGGGCAGTTCCTAAAATTTACCTAAGCGTTTCAGCAAAATGTTCTACAACCATTTTAAGTGCCTTACAGAGCTGGATTACTTACAGCGTCCAGCTATTGTTCTCTTTAAAGACTTCTGTTGACGTATTATTGATAGAGAGGTCGGACACCCTGAGGACAGTGTAAATGGAAAGCATCCTGGGCGGAAAACAGGCTTAACGTTGTATTTTAGCTACGATTCAGCATGAAAATTCTGTGTGGGGAAACTGAGGAGGGCAGTGCGGTGGGATTTACTCGTCAGACTCGTCAGCAATGTTAAACACAGGAGTATTCACAGTTCGGGGAGGCACACACACCTTGATCCCACTGTCAAGTTCCACATTTCATCATGCGGATGCTCACACGGAGCAGAGAGGAGGCGGCTGGGGACCCCACCCTCTCCCGCGCGCGGAGGTGATGCCATTGCGGCCGCTCCCCGCACGGGGCCCCGCAGGATTTCCTGCCTCCGCAGCCCCTCAATTCCTGGAAACGATCTCTCCCGAGGGCAGGAAGGGCGAGCGCTCCGCCGGTGGCAGCCCCAGAACCCCGTGAGGAGCGCGGCGACCGCCGGCCCCTGAGAACACGGCGGAGCCCTTCTCCGCGCGCGCTTCTCACCCCCGCTCCCTCAGAGCGCCGCGCGCGCGCGCGCGCGCGCGCTGCTGTAACGGCCGCGAGCAGCACCGCGCGCCGGGGCGCGCTCACGTGACGGCGCTGGTTGGCTGGGACGCGCGCGCCCGCTCCGCTCCGCGCCGGGCACAGCACGGCACGGAACGGCACAGCACGGCACGGAACGGCACAGCACGGCACGGCACGGCACGCCACGCCACGGCACTGTACTGTACAGATCGGTACGGCACGGCACGGCACGGCACGGCACGGTACAGCAGGGCGGGCGGCACCGCGCCGCGCCCGAAACACCGCACCGCCCTTCGCACCCCGCCGAGCGTCACTCGTGTCCTGTCCCCAGCTGGTCCTGCTCCGCGCTCAGGTGAGGCGCTGCGGCCCCGGCGGCGGGAGGGCGTGAGGGAGAGCGGGCGCGGGACGGACAGACACCGCCGCCGGTCGCTGTGGGTGACCCGGCGGGGCCGGCCGCCGCGGGAAGCTGCGCCCGGGGAAGGAGCGGCGGGCGGCTGGGGCACCGCGGGGCTGGCAGCGGCGGGCCGGGGGCGCTCCCCGTGCCGGGGCAGCTCCTGACAAGAGCCCCCGGCTCCTGCCCCGGGAGGGTCTCCGCACCTGCCCGCCTCGCCCTGATGTCCCGTTCTCTTCCGCGGTAAGGTCAGAAATGCTGACAGCTCACTTGGGTGTCAGGCGGTCCTGCTGCATCGCTCCCGAGCCGTTCCATACCGTTAGACGTGTTCGCTGTTTCTCTTCCTCACGGTGCAGGCAGGGCGCTGGGGTATTTATCACTACACCTGGCGTGACTTTTACTCGCTTTTGCAGAGGGCTTCTTTACAAATTTCATCCTGCCTAACCCCTGTTTGTGAAAACTAAATGGACAAAACTAAAATCTCTTCATATTTCACTTTCTAGATATTGGTTTGGCACATTTGCCATAGAAATGAAACTTTCTTCTCGTGTAGAATCTCCAGGCACTTTCTGCATGCACTTTGTTTGAAAAGCAATTTGCTGAATTAACGTAGCATGCACAAAGATAACTTGAGTTGACGTACTAGCAGCGTACCATCTATCTCGTGAGCAAAAATGGAATATTCCTGCCCTTAGGTTCCTTTTTAATCTTAAATTATTAATGGTTCTCTGCATTACAAGAATGAAATTTGTAATTGGTACAGAGTGCAAATGCATGTAGAGAGCTGGATACAAGAGGAGCTGGTTATAAAGAAGGACGTGCCTCCCAAAAAGACCTACCAGGAGAATGACATTAAAAAGCCCTTTCTCTTCTTCACCGTTGTTGAGAACCTCTGGGGAGAAGCAGTAGGCCATACCTAGCCCAAGTCTTTTGCAGCTCTTGAAAAGAAGGAATGAGAAAAGGGAAGAACTTTTCACTACTTGGGGAGGAAAGTAAAGCTTTAGAGTTACTTGCACTTTGGTTTGGCAGCTGTTTAACTGAGTTGTTGGGGGTGCTCCTAAGATAGAGGTAGTGGCAATCATAATATCTTTTAGAATCTGATTGTCAACTTCCCACCAAATGTTGTCATTTGTACTTAGTTAAATGGAAATATTTATATCACAATATAAATATTGTTGTCTGTAATCAATACTGAAAAAAGTTTGTTTTTCTCTGAGAGACCCCAGCAAAAAACATACTTGCCTAAACTGAAAGAGAAAAGGCAAAACACTTGCATTTGCTATGGATCCAGCAACATTAAAGGATTGAAAATATGTTGAGAAGAAATGTTGGTTTAGGTATCAATGGTAAGTAACATTTCTAGTGTCTGTTCAACCATGTAATGTGGAGCAAGTGAGGTGTGTCATAGTAAAGATTACAACAGTGAGCTAAGTTTCTGCTCTTTCTTTTATTAAACCTCTCCCAGTATTTGGACTTTTAAAGGCAAAAGTTTGAAGTGAGACCATATTAAGCAAGTCAGAAATATAAGGCTTAAAAGCAGTTTTCTTCCATGCAGTCCCTCAAAGTGTGTTAAAGACGTATGGGGCAGATGTACTGTGAATATGTGGTGTTACAGAAACTGAAACCAATGCGCAGAGATGATGGGCTAGTTAAAGGAAACTCAAAAACTTGAGAGGATAAAATTCTGCAATATTGTTGGTTTGGTGATAGTGATAATTAACCCCCCCAACAAACCAAACAAAACAGGAGTGAGGCAAAGACTGGATCAGCTAAGGCTTCTGAACAATGCAAAGGTGAAGCTGAGGTGGATTTGAGGGAAAAACTGGGCTGAGTTATCTTGAGTTTTCTGTTGTGTCAGTGTGTAAGAGGAGTATCTTGTCCATCACAGAAGAGGCTTCTAGAGCAGATTAGACATGAGTGTTGGCCACAAGGAGTCATCCAGGGAGCCCATTGTTCCACCTGCCCTCTCCTGTGTTCCTTCTGGGCCTGGTTTGCACTGCAAATGTTTCACTTGCCAACCTGCAGCAGGTGTTCCTGTTCCTCACCTTCCTGCCTGTTTAAAAGAAATTCCCACTTTGGAGAATTACAGCATGCGAGTACATCCCTCACTGGATTACTCTGTGTTCCGGCAGGTTGTCGTTCCCCTCAGCCCACGCTGACCTTGCTGCGTGTCCTGTGCACGGTATCACGGTGTGCTTGTTGCTGTGGGTGGGCATTAGTTCAGGTAATGCCTGCCTGGGTGTGGAGCAGATGGGAGAGAGAAGGAAGTGCACTGCCAGGGCCAGAACTGATAGTTTCTCTGCAGGCACATGGGGTCAGTGTCACAGCAAGCCAGCTCTGCTCAGCTGTGAGCTCCTCCAGACTCTGGTAAGGAAGGTGCATGTAAGGTTTAGCTGCTCTGCTCTTCTGACTGCAGGTCATCATCACAGAGAGAGGTCTGCTTCCACTACCATGGTATGAAAGATGTTTGTATTTTGGAGTTGGAATAGGGTAGAACAACGCTAATTAAGAACTCAACTGTCTTCAAAACCAGAAAGTGGAAGACTGAGGGGCAGGAGGATGAAAGGCCACAAATTTTTATCTGTGAAGTGGAACTTTTAGGCTTATGCTTTAGTAATGATGAAAATCAGGTTTAGCTACATTTCTATCTGCTTACATTCTTCAAACAACTGGTCTGACTTTACAGCATAACAGTTAAACAAATATCTCAGCAAGCAGGAGAGTCTTAATGTGGCCTTTAGTAGGACAATAATGTAAATGATTAATGATTGATGAAAAGGAATTGTGAATGAGCTTGTGGAAGGGCTTTATATTCTATTTGAGGGTAAGAAGGATCTTGATATATCCTTGGAGGTCATGTCTATAGATTGTAATGAGGGTGTAGCAGACAAAGGCTGTTAGAAGCGAATGGGAGCTCAGTGAAGTAAAAACGTAGAAAGCTCTGGGTTTATGATCAGATAAACCAGATGGCCTTTTCTTAGTTTGGTGTTTTTGAAAAGGGATGTTCTGAAAGAAGCTGCAAGTAACTTCTAATCTGCCATCAGTACTCAGGAAACAAGCAAACAGTTATGAATGGTACAGTATCACATAAAATATCTATTTAAACAGTTTTAGAGCCCTAAGTATGATAATGTCACTAATTAATAATTTGGGGGGTTGTTTAATTGGTGGTTAAAGCTGTTATTTCTAGGCTTATGAAGGAAGCTGTATGGGCCTGCCTTGGAGGAAGTAAGGGTGAACACAATAGAAAAGATGGTGAGAAGATTCTCCACAGCTGTAGCTGCATGAAACATGGCAGTTCAGGAAGACTGATATGTCTTTGCCCCTAAAATGGTTATTGATAAGTAGAAAAAGGAAGGGCAGGACTCCTAGAGGACAGAAACATCATGCCTCCAGCTCTAGTGTCAATTCTTGTGCCTTGTCTATTCCACAAAGGTGGAATAAATTGTTACTTCATTTTCTATTTGTTCTCTCTGTTGTGCTGTGCTGGGTGTCTACAGAGGGTTGTAATTTCTGTGAGAAATTAGCTTCAGTCCTAAACTCAGTTCTGAAATGATCCTGATAAGAAGGGAGAAATGCCCAGTGGGCCACTACTCTGTTCATTTGAAGACTCTGCACTTTGTTGCTACTATTCAAGCTAGCATGAACCTCTGAAACCTACTTGTGCCACTGAGCATTGCTTTTAGGGAAGCACTAAGGTGAAATCAGCATCTTCAGTTCCTGGAAAACCTCCACCTTACTCCTGGATGGAAACCAAGCCACAATAAAGTAGGCATTTACCAAACCCAACAAAGGGCATTTATAATTAATTTCGCTTGTAACCGAAGGGGGAAGTAACACAGAATTCCCAGTTCATGTGTCATCAGGCTGTCAGCTCATACTTTTAGAGTTTTGTCATCTTCTTGAAGGTAGCCAAAAAAACCCTCCTCAGAGTCTGTTGCCTAAGAGAGAGGAGCTGGTTAACTGGGATACAGCAGTGTTGGGTTCTGACACCTGGGGTGGTTTAGTGTTTTTTAATCTAAATCCACAGGGAAATTATTTACTAATGGGATTCATTTGACAGAGTTGTGTCAATTTCCAGTTATGCTCAAAAGCTCATCAAGCTACCCATGATTTCTTCAGTGCATTGGAGCAAAGAGTGTTTTAGTAGATATACAAGTTACCTGTTTGAAACTTTAAAAGACTGTTTTGTTGATCAAGCAGTCCTGCTTTACAATATAAAATGGATCATAAAAGATGTTGCTGTTGCATGTGTTGTAATTTTAGGTTGAAAATAGTAAGGTTTATTTTTTTTTTCTTCTTTCCTCCTTAGGAGTGCCACAGTAAGAGAAAGACATGAAGTATTTTTAATGAAATTCTGCTTTTGATCAAGCTGCTAAAAATGGATGTGAACATTTTCTCCTGTGAGGTAAGTATTGACAGGGAGAAATAAAAAAAAACTGACTCGTTTCACTTAGTGTTGCCTGTCACCACTGCTCTTCTGACCAGCAGCTTTTGAGTTACAACATCTGTGTCTTGGCAAACTTTGTACCAGAAGTCTTAACTGAAAAGTCCTACAAATAATCGTTTAATTTACAGGATTAGTCAGCTTTGTTCTGGTATTCCAGCAGATAAATGTACAAAGGCTTGGTGTTGCAGGGTTGGTAATGAGCAGCTTCTGCACAGAGTAGCTTTTGACCCAGTGTCAAGCTTTTTTCCAAGCATCAAAGAAACGGAAGCTGCTAAGTCTGACTTTCAAGAGTGAATACTTACACAGACTAACTGCAGGTGCAGGAAATGAGTGAGATCCTGGGATGAAGAGAGAGTTTGTACCACAAATATGTAGGTACTTTTCCATGCATCCAGGCAGCTTTCTGAGCTCCTGCTCTGTGCAGCCTTGGGAAAAGTGGGGCTTTTGCCAGCCTGAGTTACAGGTGTCTATTTATATTGCTTTTGTCAAGTGTCACAGCCAGATCTTCACAGTTCCTGCAGTAAGTATGTAAGTCAGTAAAACCAAATACATGTCTTTAATTTAGGATTGTGGGAAAATTCAGGTTTCAAGGAACCTCAGGAGATCATAGAGTCAACCCTCTGCTCAGAATTTGGAGTAGTCAATGAAATTAAGTCATTTTCACACATTGGCCTTCTCAGTCTATGTTCAGAGGTATTAACAAAAGATGGATTTACAGCTTGCCGTATGTATTAAATGTACATTATAATACTGCAGATAAGGAACATAAGATGCTACTAAAATTTGTCAGAAGGGAGAATGTTTTAATTAAGACAGGATTGTACAGGAATGGTCTGGTTCTCTGAACAAAGGAAACAATAAATCTCTGCTGTGTTCATTTGTTGCAATTGCAAATGAGACCTCCACAGGTCAGCTAACACTGACCTAATGTCATGCTGCCAGTATTTTCAAGACGGGTTCCCTGCAAGAATTACCCCTTCCCAGGCATCTCTGGGGAATCTATTTATTTACTTCCTCCTGTGAGCAAAATTGCGTTCTCATAATAAAAGCAAGGGAAGTTAACATGTTGCTTATCCTGTCTGAAACATGTTACTGAAGCGCTTCTTCTGAAGTATAAATATTTGTTCATGGGAAAGCATAGTGACAATGTGAATAAAAATAAGCATCTTTTCAGGAAGCTTAGGGACCAATCTCTCCCCTGGGGCTCTAAAAGTAAACACAGACCAAGCATCCCTCCTCCCTCCATCATTATGTTGAACATTTTTCATGTGAGCCCTAGGAGTAAGTACTTCCACTGTTTTGGCCAGGGAGGATTATACAATGAAAGGGTTAATCTTGCCAGAAGAAAGACATTTTAGCATTCAGAGCCTCATGGGAGGGTCAGTGAAGCAAAGAGACACTTGGTTTACTTTGGATTTATGCTTATCTCAATGTGCTTTGAATTGATCCCTCAAAATTGGTAATTTAATAGCTTTAATAGTTACATTAGTAATTTAATGAGCCCCTTTCAGGACATCATCAAAGACAAACACATACTTTGTGAATAAAAGTAGAAGTAATTTTATAGGTAATGCAGTTCCTGAAAGCCAGGATACAGTATTACATATATGCAAGTTGTGATTGTCACGATTTAACCCCAGCCAGAAGCTAAGTACCATGTAGCTGCTTGCTTATGTACCTCAGTATGTAAGAGGGGAAGGGAATCAGAAAAAAGGTAAAATCCGTGGGCTAAGGACTGTTTAATAATTGAAATGAAATATAATAATCATTGGAAATAAAAGGGAGAAGTGAGAGAAATAAAACCCCAGAAAAACAAGTGGTGCACAATGCAGCGGCTCACCATGTGCTGGCTGAGGCCCAGCCCAGCCCTGAGCAGCACTTGGCAGCTCCCAGTCGACTCCCCCTGTATATATACAGGGCACGACCTTTTAGGGTGTGGAATATCCCTTTGGCCAGTTTGGGTTACCTATCCTGGCCCTGCTCCCCCTCAGCTTCTGTTGTCCCTGCTCACTGGCAGAGCATGAGGTCCTGAAACATCCTCAGCTCTGAGTGAGCACTACCAAGCAACACCTACAGCATCAGTGCGTCATCAGCGTTCTCACAGGAGTCAGAGACACAGCACTGCACCAGCAACAAGGAAGAAAATTAACTCTATTCCAGCTGAAACCAGGCCAGTGATGCTATGAGTTATTTATTATGAATTGGCTGATCTCACCATCAAAAAGTACCTAATGAGGGAAATGGCACACCCAAGAATCCAAGTATCTCTTTTCATCTCTGCTCCCAGTGTGAAGCCTCACTTCCCAGACTGTTTTAAAATGAATTTCTGACTAACATGTATAACTCATGTAGCTAAATTACAGAACAATGTTCTCAGAAACTCGCTGTTTCCACACCAGTTCCTGTTGTTTCTCTGATTTGGTCTCACTTCTCAAAGAGAATATTCTTCAGGTCTGAAAAAAGCTAACTTGAGGATGGGTGTGTGCTTGAGTCAGAAAATGCTACATCTCTGGAAGGTGTGTCTTTGTAGAGGTGTTATTTGCTCCTTAATATCCCAGTCACAGCTTATTTGCTTCTGGGCTTCTGTGTCACTTAAGGCATTATGAGACAAGTAGTAGTAAATTTAGCTGTCTGGGTAAAGGAGCTACTGCTCTCTCAGAGATTACTGTCTTCACAGTCAGTGGAATAAAATAGCTGCGTGTGTGATTGCCTCTACAGAGCAATCTGGCACTTGAATGTAGTTGGCAATTCAGAATGGTAAATACAAGGTTCTGGACTGTGCAAAGCCAGCAGAGGGGTGAGCATGGTGTGTGCAACAGTAGCCTTCAGCAGAATTAAATTTATCAGAGGAAATATTAAATTTTAAAACTGCTCGAACTAGTTCTTCTCAAACTTATGACTTCTTGTGACTAGAGATTAGAAATGTGGGGGTCCGCCTTGTGTGGGTGGTTCAGGTGAGAGAGGAAAGGCAGTGTTGCTCTTTGTTTCTTTTGATCTTTGTAATTAAATTTATGTTCTCTAGCACTGTTTATCATACTTCTGACTTTATCATCGGATTTTCTGTGCTTTACATAAAGGATAATGACTGTTTACCTATGCAGAATCAGGAACAATTTTTTATAGTTAGGTGGGAAAGGAGGAACAAAACGATGCAGTTCTGAAATGTCTATTAATTCAGGGAGCTTAAGCATCAAGGTACCCAACATAAGAAATTGAAGCTGGGATATAAAATCAGTGCTGTTGCATCAGAATATTCTCTTGCCAGCTGGAATTACCCATCTCTCACACTTCTGGAAGCAAGGGCCTAGCAGCCTCAAAATGAGGATTTGCAGTTACCAAAACATAGTATGGTACCAGTACCTGAGCTTTAGCAGCTTTTTGTTTTCAGCTGCTTTGTCAGTGGTGGCATTTGCTTCTGCATGGGCTCCTAGTTGTGCTCAGCATGGGCACAGGTGTTCCAGTCACTGTCCTGTGCAACAGGTACAGTTTACACTTGAGATGGATGTAGGTGTTGTGGGCCCTTATGGCTGTCCATGTTTCTGTTCTTGATTTATGGCTATTCCATAACTCTTGAACTTCCTGAATTTGTCACTTCTATTTCAGGCACATCTTTTTGACTGTCACGTGAGCTTAGGACAATAATGTAGATTATTGGTCACTAAATACAGAAGAATGTTTTGTAAAATACTTTCCAGTCTTCTAAGGAGAATACTTGTGGATCAGGCTTTCCTTGACTGTCTCCAGTCTCTTGACTGATCCAACTGTCTCCACTGAATTTCTGCAGGGGAGAATTTTTTTCTTTTAATTCTCTTACGTGTTTGCAACAGTGTTCCCCACTGGCAGCACTATAATTAAGGAACTTTTAATGTTTCTCTTACTACAAGGTTACATTTGTCTTTTAGCTGTAGATCTGAATTTCAGCTAGAAGCCTAATGTAAAAAAATTGGAATGCTGGAGAAATGTTTATCTTCTGTAACAGATGCAGTTTGGTGACATTCTATTGGCAATTTCTTCTGTAAATAATCCATACCTTTTCCTGCAAAAATATTTTGGGGACAAGGTGTGGAAGGAATTTATTTCTCTTGAGGATTTTATAATACTACAAAATGCACGCTGCTCTAGCAATTTTGTCAATATGAAAGAGAAAAAAATCCCTGCTAGTAGAATTCATGATGCTTTGGCAATATCACTTTCAAGCAATGAGTGGATGAGAAATTTCCAAGCACTGGGACATTTTTGATTTTGTTAAAGCTCTCTGAATTCCTGATTAGCTTCAAAACCACAGCTGCTGCTGGTTCTACTTTGTTTTTGATTTTACAAAGGTGTATTCTGCTCCTGACATATTTAAATGCTGCACTTATTAGTGTAAGTGTAATTGGAAAGTGATGTCTTTTACTCAATACTTTGCAAATTACACAGTATACACACACTCCTTTAAACCCTCTGATTTGTGCCTAATCTGTAGTTCAAACCTGTAACAGTGATATTTTGACAGGTCCTGGAAGTAGTGTCCTAGACCCTCTGTGAAAACTGCAAATATATGCAAGAAGGATGTGATTTCATGGTTGACAGCTTTTGAATGGTAGCATTTAAAAGAACAGAATCCTTCTCGGTAACTCTTCCTAATAAGCATAATTAGGGAAGTCTCATCAAGCAGCCTGTGGTGAAACATGCAAACTATCTTTATTGCCTGCTTCTTAGACTTGGAATCACTGGTGTGTGTTTTCTTGTATGGATCACTTGTGTGCATTCTTCTGCAATTTCTGCAATTACCGTGATCCTTCGGCTACACCCTTTTGCTAGAATTTATAGGAAGTGTTTCAGGGAGAGAAAATTTTCCATCAGAACCAACCCTGGTTATATTCTTTCTGCCTATGGTTTATGACCTTAACTCATTGGGGAAACAAAAATATGGTAACTAGATTTGTTTAGACATATTGAAGTAAACCACTGAAATACATGAGTGGCATTTGGACAGTAGAAACCTCATGTTGATAGAATCCAGTCTGACCCACTGTATTTGTTGTGTTGCAAAAATGTAGGCTTTGCAAGGCAGTCTTTGCTAGTGTGACTAAATCATGTCAGTAAACTGGTGTAAGGTGGTGGTAAGAGGCACAAGGTCTTACCTTCCTGGAAAAGCTTTCTCTTTCAAAAAATGAGTGGTTCCAAGGTATAAAATACAGAAAATGTAACAGAGTTTGAGTTTTGGTCTTGAATTCATAAAATCCCACTGTTGCTACTGTGCAGAATCATACTGTTCAAAATAAATGAAAAATTGTAGTGTAATCTTGAGGGGGGTTGTAATCCAAATAAGTACACTCTTTGAACAACCTAGTGAAAAAATAGTGAAGTTACAGGTGTTTCATTCATTTCTGTTTTGTTTCAGCTACTTTAAGTTTCTTTAAGTTTCTTTTTGCCATCTTTCTAAGACAGGCATGTAGCAACTAATTTTGTGGACTTTTTCTTCTTGAATTACTCCGCAAAACTGAAGCCCAGAGGAGTCACTGGAAGCTTTTCCTCAACAGTTTCAGAAGGATTTATATCAGGCTCTTAAAACCATAACTGGGTCTTACTTTTGTGTCTAGCTTGCTATGGGACAGAGGTGCAGAAGAGTAAGTTGTAGCTAATAAGGCTGTTTCTCTAAAATCAGTGATGATGAGATTAAGCTGCCTTTGATTCTTCTACTTAATCCTGCTCTGTTGGTTTGACAGCCTATAAAGATCAGAGTGTGGCTGGTGGCTGCTGTTGTTGTATATAAGCAGTGATTTAGAGACCAATAACACTAGGCTTTGGCAACTGCGAAAAAGGTGACAAAATCCACTTTGTTTCTCTTCCCCTCACCATCCCTACCTGATGTTTTCCAGTTTCTGTAACTTGAGATCTGTGTTCAAGAATTGCCCTCATGATCTCCTTATACCACCAACACAAGCAACTCCAAGCAGGGGTGGCACATTCTTGCAGAGATCTCTATCTGTGTATTGCTCTTGTTGAATTTCTGAAATCTTTGACCAATATTTTAGCTTCTAAAATTTGGTCTACCTTTTGCATTCTCCCGTGTATAAATCTACTAGGCTTTTAATAGGTGATTTATGCAATCCTCAAAAGGGAGAAAGAGCATTTATAATGCTTGGAAGAAAAAGGGCTGATGCATTTATCTGTGTTTTTTAAAGCTCAATAGCTTAGATCAAGAGTTAGAAGCAAAGACTGTGTATGTCATTGAAAACCTCCTGCAGTTGTAGTATAAAGAGGTTTCAAGTCTCTTGGAAACTCATTACTCAGAGACAAGTGAATTTTAACTGATCTACATAGAGGAGAGATGGAGACTGACAGCCAGCCACCAGGTCAGACAGACTGAAAAATCTTCCCCAGCTGACTGTTTGCTATGACTCTTATTTCATCCCACAAAGGAGTTCTTTCCATCCCATTAATATCTGATTAGATGGCAGTAACATTTTAAGAAGCTCTGAACAGTTATGCAGATGCCAGCACTATTACTTCCAGATTCATTCCCTTGCCAAACAGCAAAATGACACAGTCAAGAAGAAATCCTCCTACTAGTCAGTTTTTTCTATTTAGTTTTTGTTTGGAACTGTTTTTATAAGCTGATTAAATCTTTTGTATCCATGTTGTAGTCCTGAGGAGCTAGAAGTGTGGAATATAGCAAATACAAGCTGTTGCAAAATTGCTCCCATTAGAAAAGGTTACACATGCGATACAAAACTCTGCCATAGAACCAATTCTTAAAACAGCCTTGTCCTCTTTGGGTTGGGAATGCAGTGAGCCATAACTCTGCCACTTTTTCCCTTGGGAGACTCTTATATAACTGCTCAGCTGTTTCTCTTGCTGTTCTTCTTATTAAGCCAAAATTTTGTTTTGCTTAATTGTATCCTGCTACACCTAACTTTGCAAACAGGGACTGTTCAAGTGAATCCACTTCCTTTTGAGACCAGACCCCGCAGTCTGTAGAAAGAGAAGGGCAGCAGCAAAGGCAGTTTCTTAGAGTTTGAGGGGCCATCAGAGAAACTGTGACAGCACAAGTGACAGGCTGGGACACACCTGGCTCAGGTGAGCACCCTTCCAACAGCGAGGCACAGCCACATCCAGGGCTGCCTGAGGCTGAGTGCAGACAGGAGGGCGAGGGCAGGGGTTATTCCCTTGTGAGGTGACTTCAGAGAAACTCTGCTCAGTTTCAGGCTTTGCAGTTCCAAACGGAGATTGACCAGCTGAACAGAGTGCAGCTAAGGGCCACTAGTACTGTGGGGAAACTGAAACATGAGATATACACAGAGACACTGAGGGAGCCGCTTATCTGGCCTGGAGAAGAGAAGGTTAAGAGGGCATCTAATCAGGTACTCACAAGGGGTTATGGAGAAACCAGATCTCACAGTTGTGCAACAAAAGGACAAAAGGCAGCAGTCACAAGAGCCGGAAAGGCAGGTGTAAAGAAAAAAAATTCTCACTGGTTGTGAAGAAAGCCATTTTATAGTGAGTGGCTAAGCAATGGAACACTTAGATTGGAGATTCTGGACTGATTGTCCTTAACCAGATCAAGCTTTGAAGTTAGCTGTGCATTGAGGAGGAGGCTGGACTAGATGACCTCTAGTCTGGAGGACTCTTCCCATCTATTTTGATATTCTGTTTTGGAGCAACGTGGAAAGAATCATGGTCTTGTAATTAACAAGATTAAATATGGAAGAAGGGAAATGCAAAAGCCAATATCCTACACATAATTAGTCTGAAAACTAAAGCATTGTCAAAATATAACCCTCTGAAAAAAATGTCGCTATTTAATTTTTATTCCAAAATATAAGTATTGGCATTTTCCTTCTATAGATGGTTTCTTTCCTGTTTACTCAGCTGTTCAAAATGCATGCCTATATTAAGCCTTCTATATCCCTTTTCTACTGAAAAAGAATGGGGAAATATAATTCATAAGGCAAACCACTGGTGCTATATATCATTCACAGAATGCTCTAATAAAATCTGGTGCACTGTGGGCCTCTTAAGCGATGATGGTCTTGCACTAAGTTTAGGATTCAGTGAAGAACTGAAAAAAAAACTCACAAATAAATGCATAGTGGTCTTTGTTGGTGTCTAATGAACACAGTGAAGGTATCATTGTGTATCATACATGGCTCCATCTCTGAGAATTAAGACAAATGTGGGATTGCAGGAAAAGGGATGCAACTGGCCTAATCAATTTGCACAGCTGGCTGAAAAGTAGATGTTGATGTCACTAAATAGAGATACCTTATATCAGATGCTAACCAAAGAGAAGAACAGACTGGGTACAATGTACAATAGTTTTGAAATGAAAGCTAATTAGGAATGCATGAGCATTTGGCAAGGCTACGTTGCAGCCCTGAATACAAACCTTTTAATAAGGTTTGCATTAAAAATTGTATTGGCAGGAAATGAGTTGAACTTTATTTCAATGTTTATAGAATATATTCTTACAGAATTTTATTCAA
Organism: Cyanoderma ruficeps; assembly: GCA_008694505.1. Taxonomy (NCBI): domain Eukaryota; kingdom Metazoa; phylum Chordata; class Aves; order Passeriformes; family Timaliidae; genus Cyanoderma; species Cyanoderma ruficeps. The sequence goes on from VZDJ01000116.1 coordinate 1,464,067, forward strand.
GGCATTTGTTCTCTTTATGATTTTTTAATGGATAAAATCTAATTAAATATATCTTAATCTATTACAAAAATAGTTAGAAATTATTTTGATCTACCCACATCATTTAAGACTCTAAGCCTAATTGTGGGGGAAATGTAGACTTCTATGACAGGAGCTGGGTAATTCTGGTATTTTAGTTCACATGAATAAATGCTTTAATTCACATGAATTAACTGCGTCCAGTTGGCTGAGACTACATATACCACATACAATGGGTGGATGGTGAAGTCCATAACTGAAGTACCATGTTTCCTGATTTTGGTTGTACAACATTCACTCATGTTCACTTTGTATTGTTGAAAGCAAATGTCATGGACTGTAGAGAGCATCTTCTGTCCCTGTGAAGTTGCCTTATGCAATCTGGAGCTCATACAGGATGATTTAACTTTTTTTGTTTTACTTAATTCCTTGTGCCTTTAAAGTATTTCCACTAACATTTTTTTTAATCTAAACATGCTCCTAAAGTCTTCTAATATGAAAGGCAAGAATGAGGGAGAAAGAGAAACTCTAGGATGTCCTGTACTATTTAGTTTTGGATTTGGACAGTCCCAGGCAGTCTCTGCAATGTCAGACCTGCCCTCTTTTAGTGAACAAGTTCAGTTCTGTAACTATCCCTGCTGATTGTTATTGGTGTAACTTGTCATAGGAAACTGCATTTGTGCTTGGGTGTTACCACCTAAATCAGAAGGGAAATAATCTCAGTTGTCCTGAATTAAAAGCTTAGTAGGTCCTCAGAGGGAGTGACAAGCCACATCACTACCTTTTAAATTTTCATTTTAAGCAGACCCTACCTAGACCTCTAATACAGGGAAGAGCCTCTTGCTTCCACATAGCCCTTGGGTCTGGGATGTAGACTTCCTCAGAATGCTGATAAACAGAAATGTAAAATCTAAACCCCAGAGTTACCAGGCTTAGACTATCAATCCTCTGCAGATGCAGCAGACTTAGATTGTGATGGGATGGTGAGAAGCATGGGCTCCCTTCCAGAACAGTTTGTCAAAGAAGCTAAACCAAGTTCTAGTCCCTTCTTGCTATGCTTCCTGTTATCCTTGACTGGTATTTTTTCAACCTGTCTCCTCCTGAGCCTTTCTCTGGTGTCTCAGAAGTGCAGAGGATGGAAGAGCCTGAGGGCACTGAGCTTCAGCATTTCTGAGCTGGCAGAAAGTTCCTTAAGGAGTTCTGCTAACACTGCATGATGGAGCAGCCTCTGGAATTAAACTGACTCTCAAGATCCAGGAGTAGAAAGGTTATTTGTAAACTCACAGTCTATGCACAACTGATGCTCTCTCCTGATGTTTTTTTAATCACCTGAGAAATACAGTCTCAAAATCAAAAGGTTAGTTTAGCCCCAGAGTAAAAAAATAATACATTGGAGCATATGGGGATGTGAATTTACATTTGTGCTTTCAAATGCATTTTGTAATTTAGCAAAACTAAGATAATTCTAAGTAGAATTCTCCATGGGAGTGAATGCATTTTTAAATTATTATTTTAGTCTTTTTTTATCCAGTTGTTCTCTCAGTTGTGAGATAGTGTTTAAAGCACATAACTGAGCTGCAGTGACAGAGCTCACTTGGCAGCCCATAAACATGTTTTGGAAAGCTGTATTGACTTGGCAAAAGCAGGCTGTAGTTAAATGCTACCATGGTCCAATGCCATGTCCTTTAGGATTGCTTGCAAAGACAGAGCTTATTCCCTTCTTCCTTTCCCTCTAGCTGTTATTCTTCCCTGAAAACAAATAAATGAAAATGAAAAATCCAAGCTGGCTACCTGGAATACATAAACATCCAAATGAGTAAAACTTTACCATTTGTGGATTTTTAATGTTTATGCAAAGTCAATGGGAATACTTGTGGTTTATTACTGTGCTGTCTTGTACCAAAGCCTAGAAACTGTCAGTTACTCTACACCCTATTAGAGATGCATTCCAACCACTTCTCAATGTGTCACTCAAGTTTATGGTCAAAACTCAACTGTTTGTTTAAAAAGTTTGGGAAAATATAAACATTCTTCCATACAGGATTATGTATCAGAGAGCAGAGAACTTCTGGTTGTCTTGGGGTTTTATTTTATACTTTGCTGGAAAAGCTGCAATCTGAATTACGTAAGAAGTTTTACATTTGTGGTGGGAAAGCACTGAATGGTAAAAATTGCTGTAGATGGTCATTAAAATGGAAATGAATATAGTAGCATGTACCTATTTCCACAGCAGCAGAAGCCTTTATCACCCTTTGATGAAACAGGAAAAAGGAGAGAAACTTGAGACCTTCTCTTTATCCCCATCAAAAGCAACACTGTCTTTCTCTTTTTCCAATTTTAACCACCTGACTAATCTTTGTCAGTGCTGTATTCTGCTAAATTTACTATTGTGCACTAAAAATAACTCTTTCTTCCTGTCCTCTTNTTTTTCTCTCTGTACAAAAGCTCTATAGAGAGCAGGGAATTTGATCTAATGGTTTGTGTGATTTTTTTTTATTGGCTTGGTTTGGGCCTTTTGTTGAATTGCAGTCCAACACTTCTTGAGTCCTGACAAGTCTGGTTGCTTTGTATCACTTTTCTCTCACGTGACGCCAAATTACCTGTTCTCACATTAACACTCACTGTTGCAGCAGTGATAGTCTCAGCATTTTTAATAGTGACATGGGTTCTAGCTCTGATTTTTCTTCAGAAAGTTATCATTTAGACTGTAGAACAAAGGTACCAATAAGGAATTAAAAATTGCCATACTGAAACAGTTTAGTAAAAGGAATACCTTTTGTATAACACTGCTTTGCTCAGCCTCCTGAATTGAGTGGGATGAACATGAGTTTTTTTGTTTTCCTACAAACTGTGTGTCTGAGAAAGTAAATACATGGGATTGTTGTTCTTGCACAGAAAGAAAAATTTAGCCCTTATTTATGGAGAGGAAAAATTCCCATAGAAGTTGAAACTTAAAAACCAGAAAGTAATTATACTATACATGAAATCTGTTGACTTTTTTTTTTTTTTACTTTTTGTTGCCTGCATTATCAACTTGATATTTCTTTGCTTGTAAGTAGATGTCTGAGTGAGAGTTGTTTTAGTTTCTGATTCATTTGTCTTGTCCATCCAAACTGTGCAAAGCTAGGAGAGGAACACTTAATATTTGCCATGATGCACGTTGTTCTTCTGGCCCTAATGGCCTCCTTTGATATGAAGTTGCAAACTGCAATTTGTCCTGACATAGATGTACTCAACTGAAAATTATTGCAGTCTGACCTGGTTAATGTAAGTTTGGCTTCTGGGTATTTGAAAAATGTAAGTAATTGAGTATAACCAAATGCATTTGGATACAGTTAACCTGTTATTGGGACAGATAACTATTCTTGTAAGTGGGGTTTTAAGCAACTTCATAATTTTCCAAAAAATTTTCATCGTTTTCCAAAAAATTATTGTCTTAATGCTACGAGACTGTGCAATGTGTGAGTCCGGGTTGCTGTAAGAGAATATTTTTTGAATAGAGACTACTTGTTAAATAGTCACAGCTATGTCAAAAAGTGTCCTTAGCTGCAGCAATTGTGCCCATGCCCCTTCCTGGTTAGTGACTGTTTTGTTGATTTCAAGTGGTGAACGAACAGCCAGAGGCTGCTGATTAAGGAGGGAGCCAGGTCTGGACTGTAACACACAGGGCCTTGAGCTGCTTTCACTGGTTTGAAAACACCAAGTCTAGATCGTAACTGTAAGAGAAAGAGAGGTTGTGGTTTAATTGTGATGTATGTGTTTTACATGAAGGCTTCAAACATTAGTGAGAATAGAGAGAAGCGATTTCAAAAGATATCAGCAGCACCTGCAGTAAGAAATCGCATGCCCAACTTAGGGCATCAGCCAGGGAGGCTTTCAGGACCTTTGCACTGTGTATGTATTAACAATATTTACAGTGTATACATAAAAAGATTGCCTATGGGAGGTGTTGGTTTGTTTTCAAATTGTTTTGTGTCCGAGCTTTTACCGTGCGAGGCCATGGCAGAAAGCCTCTGCCGCGGGCCGTGGGGCAGGGGCGGGATGCGTCCCGGCGATCCCCGCCGTGGGGCAGGGCAGGATGCGTCCCGGCGATCCCCGCCGTGGGGCAGGGCAGGATGCGTCCCGGCGATCCCCGCCGTGGGGCAGGGCAGGATGCGTCCCGGCGATCCCGGCCGTGGGGCAGGGCAGGATGCGTCCCGGCAATCCCCGCCGCGGGCCGTGGGTCGCTCCGCCGGGCGGGCATGCGGGGGCGGCTCCATCCTCCGCCCCTTTACGCGCGGCCGCGGTTTCATGAATGAAATCCAATCGCCGCGCTAAAATTAGACCGCGGGGCGGGCACGTCACGGCTGCCGCCGCCCGAGTCAGCGCCGCAGGGCGGGCCGGGCCGGGCCGGGCCGGGCGGGGACCCCGCGGCGGGGCCGGGCGGGCGGAGCAGCGCCGGCGGCGATGCCGCCTCCCTGTCGAGCCGTGCCGGCTCCGGGCGCTGCCCCGCCGCCGTGAGGAGCAGCGGGAAGGGGGCGCGGCGGCGGCCGCCACCCCCTCCGGTGCGGCGGGCCCGGGGCCAGCCCCGCTGCACGCACCCCGGCCGCCGGGCATCCCGCCCTCCCGGGTAGGTCCCGCGTCGCCCGGGCGCGATCGTGCTCCGAGCTGCCGGTGTGCGAGGCCGGGGCGGGCTGGCCCCAGCGGTTCCGCAGGGGGCGGGTGGCGGCGCCCCGCGAGCCCCGTTTGCCCGCAGGTGCTCTCCCGCCTCGTCGGGAGAGAGCAGGAGGTGGTGGCATCCTCCCCTCCTCCGGGGACAGAGGGCTGAGTCCTTGATGAAGCAGATCTGTCTGGCTTCTTTTTCCAGCGAAGCCACGAGGTGCAAGGCAAAAATAGAGGAGTATGATGTGTACGGGAAGCAGACGTCCCGGCGCTCGTTACCTTTGAGTGTCATTTAGTAAAAACCCGAAGGATATCTTTTCCCCCTCTTTTTTCCCCTCCCCTTTCTTTCCCCCTGCCGTGTCTGTGGAGTCTGGTGTGAGTTGCTTTGACAACAGCAGGAGGCTGTTGGGGTGTCTTGTGGCACAGATTATCAGGTGCCTATGTCGGGACCTATTTGTGGGCCATAGAAAGGGGCTGTAGAGACAAACAGTAGTAGACTTTTAATTTGTTTGGCCACCTTTAGTGGGTGTATTGTGGTATCTGGCATCTAGAGCAAAGAGAAATCCGTCACTGGACATACCAAGGCAGACTAGGTGGAGGAGTTACCGTCTATTGGTCAAGACACTACTCTGAAGGCAACAATATACTTGTTTTAAAAATGATAATAATAAAGAAAGCCCTTGAGGCTCTGCATATGGTCACAGCAAGAACAAGGAAGTGATGCCAGAATAGTCTCAATGACTTTGTTCATCCTCAGTTTGTGTACTATTTCAGGACACACAGCTGACTTGAAGCCAAATGTTCAGCTTGAGCTGTAATAGCTTGAGCTGTAATAGAAGCTGAGGTGGAAATTAGCTTTTCCACTGTGCTTAAGGGGGTCCTTTAGCTGCTGGTCTTTCTAGACAAAAATAATGTGTGTGGGGAGAAGCTTACCATTGTTAGGATTACACTGAAGAGTTGTCATGACTGCTCAGTCTGGGTAGTAATGTTTCAGTACAGGGTATATTTCAGGATCAGGAGCCACACTTCATGGAAACTGAATGGCTTCATTTATTTTCAGTATGTTTCTAGGTCCTCTTCCATTAGATTATGATTTCTTTCTAGGCATGTGGCATTTGCACATCCAATTCTATCTCTCAGATATACAATGTATCTACACAATATTAACAGAAGGGAAAAAATTGAGTTCTGTATTTGTACTAGGGTTCTTTATCTAAGTGATGTAATACTTAAGGAGCATAAGATCTGGGACAGGCTCAGATACACAGAAGTATGTTTATCCAAGAAGAAATAAACATCAGTTTTAGCTCTAGAAAGGTTTCTAAAACTCCTGCCCTTTTAAAACTCCAAGCTTCATAAATACTGTAAAGCATTAGACTGAGAGGAGGAGCTGATCACTTGACCAGTAAATCCTGATGTTTGATTCTTTGTTAATACATTTTATTTGCTGGAAAAATGCTTAAGTCCTGTATCCAGATGTTACCCTGTGCTGAAGGGGACCAAAGGACAGAGGAGCCTTGAAGGAGGAGAAGCAAAGGAGCAACAAGTCCTTGACATGCTCCTCCTGTTCTCCCTTCTGTCCTGCCAGAAAAGTATACAAACATTGTAGAGTGAAGTGTGTGCTTGGGAAGGAGGAAAAGGAAAAGCTCAAGCCTCCTTGCTGCATACAGCAGACTTGCAGAGCAGCTGAGTCTGGGTGACTGTATCCTTGGATCACTGATTGAGTTTCCATAAAAGAGCTCAAAGATTTCTGCTGAAGGAGTGAGTGGTGCATGAGCTATAATTGGTGCACCTGCAGTGTGTGTGGTCATAGCTGGGGCTCTTTGGCATTGCAGACGGGTCATGAAGTAAAAATATGGATTCCCGTTGCCTCCCATCCAACACTGTTCTACTTTTCTGTTTTCCTTTCCTTTCTGTCTGACATGAGACATAAGATGGCAATTTCTTTCTTCTTTTTAAATTACTTTTTTCTTTGCAAATGAGTCTCTGTGTGGCACTAGACATTAAAAGTAAACCCCGCATCTATGTTCCTCCTGCACTGTTCCATTAATGTTGCTGGATTTGCATTTGAGACATAAGTGCAGAACTTGACCCATAATCTGAAAATAGCATTTACCTGAAGTCTGCCATCCTGAAGTGTTTGTTGTTCCAGTCAGTGTTTAGGTCCTTGGGTGGGTTTTTCCTGCTGTCATTATGAGGTTTCACTCTCCTTTGGTAGTTTCCTAGTGGTAGTAATGTCTGGGAATGAATAAAATCACATATAATATCTTTCTAAGATCACCGATTAACAAAGAAGAGAATGCATAAGAAATGTCACATAAAGTTCAAGAAGCAAGAGCCTGATTCTATCTTTTGGAATGAGAACAAGTACAGAAAGTGAATTCAACAGCTCTCTGTGCAAGAAGGTCACCAGTGTCTCTGGAATATTCTTTGTTTGTAGCTCTAGTGAAGCTCGATAAATATTTTCCCCACAGAGATGCACAAAAGTTGTGAGAATGCCTTATTTGGTGGTTATTGTTGTTGTTCTTTCAGTACTCTTGGGAACAGCATACAGTGTCAACACGTGTTTTATGCATGGGTACAATCATTAACAACCTCTACTACAGCATCAGTAGTTTAATGCTTTACAAGCATCTTAATTACATAATAGTAAAATCAGGCCTTTCATGGAGTTTATTACCATGAAACTTAGCAATGTTGACTCAGACTTTTCCAGGGACCCATTTTCCTTTAAGCTTTGAGTTTTATATGTTATCCCAGATACTCTTGGGCATGGCAGTCACTAGGGATTCAGCTTTGCCCCAGTTCTGTTGATCCAGATACCAATGCAGGAATCAGAGCACCTGCTCTATCTACAGTGATGGTTCATGTGATGCAGTAGCGGGGGACCTAGGAATGAAAAAATTGGTGCTGAGGACCCACAGTGTCCCAGCTGTGTCCACACTGCACACAACTCAGGGACAAAGGGGGTTACTTCAGACTGCCTGTAATCTGGTCCCATGGACTGAATGCTTATCATGGGTGGGTGGCACACCGTCCCCTTCAGAATTCAGTTTATGCACTCTGACTGCACCTGATGTGAACCAAACCATGGAATATTTGCTTCAAAAATGTATTCTTGAGCTGAATTAACATGCTATTAGTGGTGCACTCTTACTCAGTTCCCGCAGCATGGTTTTCTGTTGCAGAAGGAGGACTGATCTGAGGACTTTGTGCATTTTATGGGTGGCTGCTTTAAAAAGTGCCAGCTGTTTGGTGATGGTTATCACCATCAATGGGTATTGTCCATTCTTCAGGTACTTGGTTCTTAGCCACTTTTATTCATGTCAGCCACAGTTAATTTCAGTTTGTGATGATGTGACAGATTATGACCCACAGCAATGCCTAGTCCCTTGTGTCTGCTATGATTATCTCTGGTGAGGGGAATGAATAGTCAGTTGTAGCCGGGTATATCTGGAATCCTTACAAAATGCATAGGCAAAGCTAAAGTGCCAGCCTTAAATCATCATGTACCAGCTGTAGGGATGTTTCCTCCTTTCCAGGGGTAGGTCCACTATGGGCACTGTTTTCCACATCTCTGTGCACACCAAGAAAGGAGAAGCAAAAGGAGGCACAAGGGACTGCCTTGTGTAGTGGCTTGTTCTTGGGGTAGACTCTGGAAAATTGGTGACAGCAGGAGCAGCAGGGCTGCAGGCTCTGCCACCAGGTAAAAAAACTCTCCTCCCAGATTCCCACACATGAAGTTTCTGAAATGGTTAGATGTCCTTCACCTGCCATGTGGATTAATTTCCAGGGCAATGAACTCATCACAAGGGATATCCCAAGGTATGTCACAGGTCAAAATAATATGTAAGCTGCTCAGTGTAATCAGCTTGTTGATTTCTGCCCTTCAGGTCTTCCAGAACTTGTCAGATAATTGGCATAGCTGAAGTCTAATGCTGAACTCTGCATTTGGGTCTCTATTTGGTCTGATAGATTGAGTGTTTATAACACAAAACCAGGTCCTTGTGTGCTGGACCTTGTTTGTTTATTTGTTTTTGTTTTGTTTTGTTGTGGTTTTGTGGTGTTTGTTTGGGGGTTTTTTTTGGGGGGGGGGTGGTTTGAGGAGGTTCAGAAGAATCTGTTATTGTACCTAAAAGGGTACAATACAGAGGGCAGTCTGTTTTACACATTGCTATGTGGGAAGAATTTGTGTTTTACTAGTATCTCTGATTTTTGGGCATCTGAGGAAATGCTCATTCTTACTGATCAAGAGTTTTTGTGTCATCACAGAGGTAGGTTGGACTTGTCAAAGGATCCTAATAATTAACAGAAACAAACAAATTTGGAGTCCTGCAGGCAGAGAAAGAGCAGAGTGACAGGTATCTGATGCTGCAAACCAGGAATTGTTATTCCCTGTCTCTACAATTTCTGTGAGAGTTGTGGTGATCATTTGACTGAGAAGTTTTCTAGCAAACTTAGGCATCTGTTCTGTCTTCAACTTTACATCATCATTAGGGGCTGCTCCTTTCATTTCTGTGTCAAACCATGGTCAATTTTTCATTCCCTTTAAAACTTGAGAGATAGAGTGGGGATTATGGCAGCTGAATGGGAGCTTCTGAGAACTTCTGTCTTTAAAAAGTAAGAGGTAGCATCCAGAAATGAATCTGATGTTTATTGATCAAAAGCTGACGTGAAAGAAGTTGGTTCAGACAAGCCAAGTGGAATGTCTCTTGATGACAGCCTCAGTGTTTAGCTTCTCCAGCTGTATCACATTTTAGCAGCATTTTGAGGGATTTATTTCTTTGTTGATACTGGCCCTAAGCTATCCCAGGACAGAAGAAAAAGGGTAGAACCAGGTTCTGCCCTTGTGGAAGAGAAAGGTGTTTCTGTTGACCTGCACTCTTGTGGGCAGCAACAGCCAGTGTTACCTCATTTATCACCTTGTGCAGTAAAATATTTCTGTCAGCTGCCCTTCTCTTTCTAACCATGGGAGAGCCCAGGGTCTCACATTTGCAGTCAGGTCAGCTTTAGAATATAAGGGGTTTTCTCCTTCCCCAGTCATTGGTGTATCTGTTGTTTTTTCTGCTGATGGACCAGGTGGGGTAAATAGGTGATAAATTCCAGAATTAATCTTGAATTTCTTCCTTCTGAGGTAGTGTCTTCAGTCTTTCCATGTAAACTGCCAAAACTTTGTATAATAGCAATAGGGTAATGCTGTGTCATGCTGGACAAGAATCCAGCCTGATATGGGTCGTGCCCACTTTTGTCCCCTGGTGACCTAGTGATCTGATCCCACCTTGAGTCTTACCACCCTTTGTTGCCAGCTGGTTCTTTGATGTTGATCAGGAATAGTTTTCCTTTTGAAACCAGTCTCCCCAACAGGCCTCCTATGATTTAATAAAATATTAATATTAATATACACCTTGTAAAAATTGTTTTGTGATGGCCTTTCAGCAGCTGGTAGTTTATGTGTTGCTTGATCCCATGTTGAGATTAGCTTCACAAATATACTTAGTGGGGCCCTAAATTCTTTGATTAAATTGAGCCAAACCACAAAACAGCCTTTTGGCCCTTAAGCTTTCCCCAAATCAGAGCTGTCTGTGATTTCTATGTTCTTGCAGGAGTGAACACCAAGTTCCCCCTGCTTTGTCCCCTGGCATATCTGTGTTATTCCACTGAAGATTCTGAAACAACACATGGTGGGTTATATATTGAGAACGAACATTTCACATGCTTATTCTGGCTCATGTGCTCGTTGGTCCCTGCCAGCGTGCTGGTGCCTTGGGATTCTGCACTGCAAGGTAGTGATTTCAGTGCCTGGAGAACCTGGCATTTTGTATCTCCTTTTCCAGTTTCCATGGTTGCAAGCAGTAATTTTGCAACTTGGGTATGGAGGCAAGAGTGTTGCATAGTCTTGTACATTTTTTTTATATTCTTTTTGACATGTTATTGCCTAATGGCTCTCTGAAGGAGTCACTCCAAAAATACTAAAAAATACATCTCCAGTATAGATTGCAATATGGAGTAGCTACAAATGCACTTTCATATTGTTTTTAAGGAAAGTGTGTTTTCTGGGGATAATTGTTGATGATCTTATTGCCTTACTGGTGGCCTGAGTTTTTCAGATAATTCCCATGCCCACCATTCATAATAAGCGATATTAGACTGCCGTGTCCCTTTCCATTAGATTTCTTTAGTAAAATTGTAACATTTTAACTGTGGTTAGCACCCCCTTTTTTCAAAGGAGGTCCTGATTTGCATGTTTGGTCAGATTACTTTACACAGGTTGAAATTACTAATTTTATTTTTTTTTTTTGATGGAATAGCTTGAAGAAAAAGTCCACTGAGCAGGCAAGGTTCTTACATGCTGTCATTCTGAACTGTCATTTGAGGAGTTTGCTCTTAGCACAAGAGCTAAGTAAAATGCTTGCATTGAGGGGTCCTATAAGTACAGAGCTAAGAAGTAAATGGCTGCAGGATCACCCCATAACTGCTGATTAATGTAGACAATCTTAGTGATTTGTTTGTGGTGTCTCAGTGATTTGCTTGTGTTGAAGAGAAAAGGGTTGATAATTAGCTACTGTTCTTTGAAAAAAATCTTGGTTATGTTTTGTATATGCTAAGTGAGGATTTTAAATATCTGGACATTTCAAAATGGGCATTTAGAGATCTGCAGGGGTGGATTCCCAATCCTCCACGAGCAACTCGCTATTTGGTTTGGATCTTCACCATGTTTCTAGCAGGGAAAAATGCAATCATACCTGTATATATATTAAACTGCATTTTTAAAAAAAGTTCATGGTTATGATCTGGTTATCTATTGCATATTAATACACCTACACTAATACAGAGAGTTAGAGGGATTGTGTGTGTCTGTTGTGTTTAATCTGTGTACCAGTGGACTCGATAATCAAGTGATGTGCTTCATCTACAGATCTTTTGGAAAATTTCTCTAGAAAGCAAGTGTTTCATTATTGAGGCTGACCAGCTTGCATGCTATGGCAACCACAACTGCTTTATAATGATAATAATAACAACTCATTTAGCAATGAGGGAAAACTAAATGAAAAACCAAGCACCCCACAGGAATTTGAGGTGAAGCAACAGAAAGAGAAATTGGCAACCATAACCATCTGCAAGCTGTGGTTCAAAACAGTAGCCTTATATTTTCTTGGAAATAAATCAGCTTTATTTGGAATATTTCTTAACTGCTAATCAAGTGAATGAATTAAATGACTTTATGTTAGATCTTGAGTCTGCTCACATCTCCTGCTTTTTTGGCTGCCTGTGTCTTCTCTTCATCTGCAAACAATCACAGGTGACAATGTAAAAATAGAACATCCTAAGAGATTTTTGAGATCCTGTGTTATTCTTACGGGTATCTTTTTCCATTTCCATCCATCTGCTCATCTTTCTTTAGAACTGGATTAAGCAGCTGAATTTTGTGCTCCTTTCTTTTGGAAACAGTGATTTCTGATCAGACCTTTTCCCTGGTAGGTTCCTTGCTGCCCCTCGTTTGATGGCATTTCTGTCTTTCTCTGGCTTTTTCGTCAGTGCCCTTTCTGGGACTGGACACACTTCCAGTAGCTTTCCTCACAGTTTTACCCTGCTTTGTTTTGCTGGTAAACTAAACTATTGCTGGTTGCAGGTTGGTTTTAGCAAGTTTTTCGTTGATCTTAGAATGTTATGCCTTTTTTTAATCTTTATATACGCTGCTTTGTTCTTGTCTAACCAGTTCGGTTTCAGTTCCAGTTGGTTTCCCCAGATATTACCAGACTTTCAGAGCTCAAATCTAGTTGTCTTATTGTTGTTTTTATTTTAATTCTAGTTTTGTAAATACACGCTCAGCGGTTTTAATCAGTGTGATTATATAATAGGTTTAGCACCAGCTTAACCTACAGGCTACCTTAAAAAAAACTAACTGTGGCTGTATTTTTTAGATCTTGTATGTATTCCTGGCTTTAATCATTTCGGTAGCCAGAAGGCATCTGGCTACATTTGTAAGGATTTAATCAACTTGTTTTGCTAATTGTTTGTACTGTAATTTTTTGTTAGCATCTGGTTTTACTTGAGGTGTCTAAATATCTGTCCGGGCGTCTGTCTGTCAGTCTCTTCAGAAGCTATTTCTGCTTTAATCCCTTCCTGAAAACTAGTGAGAAATATTAGAATTATCTTCATTTTTAATAGTTACATTATGGATACTGGAGAGCATTCAAGAATTTTCCTTAACATAGCTACAGAGCTCTACTTTTGTTTTTATTGCCAGTTTATTTTAATCTCTGTCCTGTACAGTATTGAGTCATGCTAAAAATATCTTCATTAGATTGCCATTGATCTACAGCAGGGCATTCAGGCATGCTGTGTCTGAGTCCTGTGATAACTTCGCTTTAATTAAGTTATTAAGTATATTGGAAAATTAAAAACCCCAGTAATTTGTAAATTTTTTTCATGTGTTCCTTTTCTAGGATTCTCAGATAGTTGCATTGATTTATCTAGTTACTTTTATTTAGATTTTCCTGTTAATTTTAAACTGGCTTTGTTATCGTCTTGGAAATTTTTTAAGATTCCAGACTCTGTACTTAATACATATTTTGTGAGTGATTGAAGCACATTTTTGCAGAACTACCATTTAAGAACTTTGGAAGAATTTTAATATCAAACTGTTCTATAATACCACGGCTAATCTGTGTAACAGCATTTTAATGGAATATTGGGTTGGAAGAAAAATTGATTTGGCATCTCTGCTTGGTAGTTTAAAACCAACCAGACACACTGGCTAGCCATGCTCCGTCATTTTGCTTTCTAGCCTTGTAAGCATTTCCACATTCCATCTGCGATGTCTAGTCCATGCATGAATAAAATATGAAGTAATTTAATAGCACATAATATGTCAAGGGGGTTGCTGTTTATTCTCAGACTTGAAACTTTAAGATCACGTGCTGAAAGCTCTCGGGGTTTTGCTACTCATTTGGGGCCCTGCCTATGAGGCTGTGCTGTGTGAATGTGCCATATTCTCTGTAGTCTGGAGAAAAAAAAGGTATTGTTTTTGTACTTGTATTTATATCATGACTGTATCCTTCCAATGGATGCTGAGGAGCAGGGAGTTGGCTCTTGTTTCTCTTCCTGTGTTTGGAATCACAGACAGGGTACAGAGCCCATGGCCATCCCAGGTATCAGCTTCATGGAGCTTCCATCCAGGAGGCAGCTGGGGCTGGATGGCAGACAGGGCACGGGAAGCCTCTGGAGTGCTTTACCTCAAGACTAGCAGCCTCTCGGGATGCAGGTTACAAGGCAGGTGAAGGGATAAAGGCTGTCTCTTAATAGCTTTGTGTTCTTACCACTCCAAACCCCTGTGCCGATGCAGCAGGTCGGTGTCACGAGGCCGTGAGGGTTCACGTGTGGTCGATCCTCTGGGTGTGTGTGTTCTGAGCCACGTTCTTTGCTCTGCATCTGGCAGATTGCAGAGCTCTGCTTGTGCAACCATTCACTTGTGCCAGGATGCAAAGTGTCTGTGCCCACGGTTCAGTCTCCCGTAGGATAACTTCAAAATGTATTCCCATGTGCTAGTCTGTGCTGCAGCATTTCTAGAAGCGTTCAGTGTCTGTGGAAACATCAGTGTGACACAGTAGTGGCAAAAATCACTCTTGCACCTTGTCTGTGTCATCCCTAACTCCTCCCTCCCCACGTAATTAAAGATTACAAATGTGCCTTAGACATTATAGTTATTAGCACACAGTCTAATAAATTTTATCTAAGTGGGTAACCTTCAGTTCCAACAAAGACTTTTGTTTCTTGGTGTACATCAGCTTATAATAATGGCAGAGAATACAGTTAAAATCAGTGTTTGACTAGTAGTTACTAACAGTTAAAATCAGTGTTTGACTAGTAGTTACTACACGTTTTTTTCTTAAATCAGAACATAGTGCCCCGGCAGTGAAAAATGGACACCAAAATAGCTTGAGTCTGTTATTTTAAACAGCCTGACAGCTAATATATAGTCTATATTTAAGTGTAAATGAGATGTGAATATTAAAAAAGTTATTAAAACAAATCATTGGATTTCTTTATCTGTAGTGCTTTCTTCTCAGAAAAGAGGACACCATCCCTCCAGATGATGACCTGTGTTTTTACAATTAAATTGCTGTAGGTTCCTTGCTGAAATAATTACTAGGCAAGCCATCCTGAAAAGGTTTGTGACTTGCATTTTCCCTTTTCTCCCTCCTTGATTACAATTCCCTGGCAGAGACCAGATTGCTCAGCAGACTGCTAGACATTAGAAAACCAAATTCAGAGATATCAAACTATGATCCCACATATGAAAATGACAGACTGTAGTAAACATGCATGAGTTGGTTTTAGTTTTTCGAATACCCATTTTTTCCGGCTTGCCTTTGTATCCAGGCATTTGTTCAATATATTGCCATAGAATATTTAAGGAAATAGTTTCAATAATAACTTTCCATGAGGCCAGTATCTTCAAAAAACTTCTTCACTACCCATTTCATGTCAAAAAGAATTTTTAGGTATAGGTAAGTATATTTGCAAGTTCCTGCTTGGCTCTTTGGTATGTTTTAGTCCATGATCTGTACAAACTTCTTCTTGGACAATTAAGAGTGTGTGATACTTGCAGGGTATAATGGGAATTGTGCTTTTGTAGCGAACAGTCTCTGGAGTCGTCTTACAAGTGAGTTTTATTGTGTGCTAAAGCCATCTGTGTGGCTTGCTGTTAGCAATATTGTCTGGCCAGTCCTAAATCAAATCCTGAATGGGCAGGATTGCAGAGGGCAGGTTTATACCGGTATCCTTCAGGTTAAACCCACTGATGGCCAGGCTTTTTTTCCTCCTGGCATAAAAAGTATTAGGAAGAGGTAAGTTTATGCTAGCTGTCTTGTTTCACCAAGATCTGTCTTCTGCAAACAGGCTTATGTTTACAGAAACCAAAGTGAAAATAGCATGTGAGCAGCATAAAGCTGCTGTGGTCCAAATAGTTGTGTATTTGCATAACCGAGCAGTATTTAAAGCAGTGGCTGGCTTACTTTGGGACAGTTTACTACACACTTCTCCTTAAGAGTTGGTTGTCTCCAGGCATCTGTCAAGAAGTGGAAGTAAAAGGCTCTGATTCTAAACAGCTCTGTTTTCACACAGAAGTAGAAAACAAGTTTAACTGTCTCGTTGCAGTTTTTGGTAAATGGACATTGACATGGACTACGAAAGACCCAACGTTGAAACTATCAAGTGTGTGGTGGTTGGAGATAATGCAGTGGGAAAGACTCGTCTGATCTGTGCCAGAGCCTGCAACACAACCTTGACTCAGTATCAGCTGCTGGCAACGCACGTCCCCACCGTCTGGGCCATTGATCAGTACCGTGTCTGCCAGGAGGTAAGGACTGCAGGTGTGCAAAGTGTGCAGCACATGCTGTGAGGTGCTGCTATTGTTTATTGGCAAGCCTTACCCTGCCAGGATGCTGCAATGAGCTCACAAGTATTTTATGAGTGACCTCTACTGCAGCCATGGTCTGGTACACCTCTCGTTCTAAAGTAATTTCTCAAACCTATTTTTAGGGTGATGAATATTCTGCCTCCTTTATACATCATTTGGTATTCTGCCTGTTTTACTACATCATTTGGTAAAAAACTGCGTGAGATAGACCCTTGACCTAGTATGTTTTGGACATTTTGATGGGGTGAATTAGAGAAGTAATTGTTTGATGGAGGGAAAGAGAAAGTTCTGTGTGTTCTGTTCTAGGTCCTTGAACGCTCAAGAGATGTTGTGGATGAAGTGAGTGTTTCCCTCAGGCTGTGGGATACTTTTGGGGACCACCACAAAGACAGGCGCTTTGCATATGGAAGGTATGATCCAAGAAAAATTTTAATATTTGTGTTCAAATTTTAGGGTAGAAATCAATTGCAAAACTGAATTTTGAAAAGCAAGGACTTAACAATCACGGGTATTCATGTTCCTGCCCACTGCAAAGAGGATTATCTGCTGCAAGGATTAAAAAGATATAAATATTTAAAAAGCAGCATAGTTTTACTACGCTACATTTCCTTGAACGGCCTGCTAAGCTCTGTCAACAACTGTTGTCCTATTTTGAATTTTGAAGAACAGTCTCCAAAATAAGATTGTAGTTTCACAAAATTGAACATGAGCATTCCCTACCTGCATAAGCAGTGTTTGATATGATTGCCTAACAAGCAACAAACAAGGAGAGATGTTGGGAAATATCACTCTCACTCAATGAAATATTTATTTTATTAAAGCCTTTGAAGTTGAATGGGCAGCTAACCTCTTGTGAGCAGAGCCAGATTCATGAAAGATGAGGCTTTTCCATATTTCCTTAATTAAAGCTGAGGTTTTTCTTCTATAAATATAAAATGTCTGTTAGTGAATCAATTAACCGTGGAAATTCTAAAAAAAAACAAACATACATAATAAATATATATTTAAATTAATATGATCTAGATTTT
>VZDJ01000116.1:1481182-1558466 GCA_008694505.1 Cyanoderma ruficeps
TGTGTATATATATATATATCTGTATGTAAAAGTTCAGCATAGTTTCAACAAGGACTGAAGCCAGTGATAGTCTTTCTGGTTTGTTTAATTAGATCTGACCTTGTGGCAGTACAGACAGCAGAACAGCTGTATTAGGCAAATACTGAGCTGAAGGTGGGTTTTGGACATATATTTTCATAACTCACATTTGAGAGGTCTCAGTCCTCACACATTTTTTCACCTTGTTGGACTTTTTCATAACCTTTTCATATTTGCTTCAGTCCCTGCAGTTGGTCAGACCTTCGCAGACAGACACATTTTTTTCCGGCTGGGAATGCCCTTTGTAGAGTGTCAGCCCCAGCTTTCTATTGCATGTGGCCAAAATGTACTGTCCTGCTGTTTTTCTTCTCTCTGTGCTGCCTGATGACACAAGTGACTTTGAAGGAGGATGGTCTTTTCTATTCTCTACCCCTTAGAAATACTGTAGAGGGTTCTGCTGGTTGAATCCACCCATTAAATTTTCAGGCTGTGGAACTCTGTGTGTTCTACAAACCCTCCTTTGTGTACAGCACTGTGTTAGTTGAGTTTTCAGAGTCAGGAATTACCTGGAATTTTCTGTCAGGAGCTAAAGTGGCAACACATCTGGGCTGCACAACCTGTATTTGTAGATAAGCTTTGTGAGAGAAGTTATGGACTTTAAGGTAATATTTACCATTATATTTAGTGCTATTGGAAGATGTCCATGGATACTGTTTTACCTTTTAGCAGCATGTGGAGCCTGCATTGATAAATTTGGATGTAACTTCATGTTTCCACTCACTGTTCCGCTTTGATGTGGCCTCCCGATATTCTGCAACAGATACTGTGTCACTGAGAAGATTACTGGAGATTAGGAGAACAGAATCAGGCATGTTCTGAACCCTGATCCCACATTTACTGACAGGACTAGAGAGGGAGGAAACAACATACTTAGATTCTAATCCTGCAAACGCCAAGGGGGACGTGAATAACTTGAGATCTCGAGGATTAAGCATATGAACACAGTGATTCATTTGCGATGTTAGCAGAACTGAACTTGTATAGAATGAGGTTTGCTATATCCTAATTAGCTTTAAAAGGCTGTTCTGGAAGCCTGCTCTCCTGTTAGTCGTTTTTCTGCAAGTCTATTAATGAAGAAAGTTACTGGAAACTCTAAAGAAATACTTTATAAATAGAATTTCAGTTTTAAAATGTTGTGATTGTAAGCACTGCTTAGGTACTTGGTTGTGTTAAAAATGTTAATGTTGCATTTAAGGCAGACTGTTTAGTATTTTATCTGGGTTGGCATTTTAAAAAGAGTTTTTCAATGCTAAATGTTCATATTTATAGAAATTTATTTTATATCGCCTCTGCACGTTGAGCTGCAGTCTAGTCAGCTGTGTCAAATCTTGCAATACAGTGAAAGGCCTATTTTATGCCAAACTGCTCAAGGTTACACCTGCAAGTGCCCCCTGTTCTGATTGTCTGAAGGTTCATATAATAATATAATCCTTTGGTTCTCTTAAAAAAATTCTGTGCATCTGCACCTTATGCAGGGGAAGGCTTACTCCAGCAAACATTCAGCCAAGACCTCTAATTGTCCTAAACCTGGTGTAACAAGAACCAGCAAGTCATTAACTCGCCTGCTGCTCATTGGAAGAGTTTGCTCCATACAGTTTTAGAAAATGTTACATAAATACATTATGCTATAGATGACAGAGCAGTTAATAGGACTTGTAGCACAGATAAATCCTCCTTAACTTTATTTTTCACAGATAGAAGCATGAAAGGAGAATGAGAAAAGGAATCTGTTTTCCACTATTCTTTTGTGACAGAATGAGAGAAACATTTAAATGCCACTGGGGATGGAATAGTTAATGTTTCTCTGCCATCCCTTAATGGGAGTATGGAGAGTGAGATCAGCTTGCATTCTGCTCTGTGGTGTTTAGTTTAATAATCACACTCCTCTGGGAGCTTTGGGAAACAGTTCCTGACAGCTTAAGGGAGTGAGGGGGATGTGGCTGCAGAGACTTGTGGAAACATTTGCTGCAGTTTTACAGAATGACATTTTTCCCCCCCTTAGACTAAAGTCTGTGCTTTTATTTTGGAAATATCCTGTTCAATTCAGCTTAGGCAGTATGTGATGCCAAACAGTCATTTATTAATAATCTCCCATAGGGTTTCATTTGGTGCACCATCATCCCAAAATGCTGTAAAATGGTAATGTCTTGGTTATGATTTAGTGTATTGATTTCCAGCTCCCAGCCACCTCTTTGTTTAATAACAATCTAGTCTTGGTACTATTGTATTCTCTAAGCCTGCAGATGAGGTGTGAACTTCATTTAAAGCCCAAGTTGTTATTCGATAGCAGTTTCTCTGGGAGGCAAGTGTAAAGACAAAACATCTTAATTTACATTTCAACTTGTCAGGATTCACTGTCTTCCATCATCCTGTCCAATCTGGTTTTGAATGAGAGTGTCAACATATCATCATGTTCAAACTAATTCTAGAAGCTGGTTTGAAGTTCTTTTTCTCACTTTTTGCATCCTTTTTTTTTTTTCCCCCACAGGTAAACATGTTTGGCTAATTTGATAAATAGCCTCTGTATCCTGGGGTTTTTTAACCTGCAGCTCTAGTATGTGTAAACATGAGCACAAACCTGTAAAGAGTTAATTCAGTCCCAATCAAATATTTATTCTCAGTACCGTGAATGGGGGTTGTCAGCTAATTCAGCCAGAATGAGTTATTTACTTGCAACATAAATATGAGCTGTAGACCAAACAAAATCTGTTCATACAGCATGGACAGAAAACAGCTTTTTCCTCATGACTTACAAATGTGAATGAGTCTTGCTGTTAGACTGCTGACAGAGCCTCTTAAAATATGTTTAGAGTATTTCCTCTGTTGTGAATGGATTTTGTAAGCCTTGTGGGTATTGTACATATGTAGAGGTACACATGCATTTGACTTCTTCTGTGTGATTACAATTCCTTTCACCAGTTACTTCAATGTAATTGAATCCCTAAAAATATACCTTCTGAATGCTGCTGAAAGGAGTCCATGAGAACGGGGATATCTGTTGTCACTGGTATCTGAAGCCTTCCACCAACCTCTTTCTGATTTTTTTTTCTCAAGGGACAATGATGGTGCTATTTCTGTAAGAACAAAACCAAAGTAGCTTTGATGTAAAATGGCATTTGCATTCATCGAATTCAGTGAGGTTAGGGTGAGGTTTGTGGCTCCACAGAGTTACTTGGTCTGCCTTTGGTTACATCAGTGTCCTCTGTCATGGAGCAGCTGGTGCCTAAACTGACCCTGGGCCAGCCGCTCCCCTCCTTTCTTCAGAGAAGGTCTGAGGTTTCAGAAGTGCCTTGTGAACGAAAGCTCACACATTCCCTGTGCCTCACAAGCCATTGCTGCCCTGTGTTGGAAGGGATCCTCTCTTGAGGAGATATCTCTCTAGAGCAGAGGTACTTACCAGACACAGGGCAGTCTCTGGCTTTGCTAGCATAGGCTCAGCTGATGGGGAATCCAGTTACTCTCAGATCTCTCAGCTCAGCTGCTTCTTTTTGTTATGTTTTCTGCCACAAAAAACCAATAGGCAGTATCTTCAAATCTTCAGTTACGCAAATTTGTGAGCCTCCCCTTCTGCTTTACAGTGGTAAGCTATTCAAGTTCTTCATCATGGCACGACGAAGAACTGTGATAAACCATTTTTGCAACATATACATATATTTGTTATGATTTCTTTCTCTTTTGGGTTTGACTGAGGCCCAAGAAAGACTGCAATAAGCAGAGAGGTTCACAGACACAGCTTTCTCCAGTAACTTTATTCTGATATGCTGTGTGTATGCACTGTTGCTTTTCTTCTTTTGTCACCTATGTGAACATTTGAGACTTTTTCATTCAGCTGATGGGGAAGTAATTTCTTTATATACTTAGGCCACAGAATGCAGATCTACTTTTCTCCTCTGCATCCTGCTGTGGTTCCATATTGTGAGTAGAAAGAGGTTGCTATGGAATTTCTGTCGGGAGTCTTTCCTTCTTTAGAAAGGTGTGTGCTGTTGGTGGGCCTGAGGCTTAACTTGATGTATATGTCATTTATCTATAATGGAACGATACCTCCAACATTTTAAACCTTCCCTAAGGAGTAAAAAAGGATGTGGCAGTTGTTATTTGTGGTATTACATCATTTCACATTTTGCCTTGCTTTCCTAAGTCAGGGGCTGGGTGGAAAGGGGGCATTTGGGCTCTACACTGAAAGGCTGCAAGGCAGCATCAAAAACTTTTGGAAAAGATAAATGCAGGAAGCTACTTTCTGTCAAAATCTTGATTTTAGTTAATTATTTATTTGTGAATAGGTACTAGGTGGATTTCTTGTGCTGTTTTCAACTCCAGGGATCTCAAGATCTCAGTCTGGGTTTCCTGAAACATGGCAGACTGTGGAAAACACTCTGCACAACCAGTTATAACTGTTTTAAAATAAGTGCTTCTCAACGACTTTGTGACATCAACTTGCCAGTTAACATTTCTTGATAGTTTAATTTAAATTTTAAAAAGAGAAGGAGGCTGGTTTTGGTGATAGCCCAAAGAAAGCAAAAAATATGAAAGTCCATATTTTATTCCCAGAGACGCATCTGCTAATGTCCAGTATCCATGTTTTTGCTGACTTCAGAAGCCACTGCCATACTGGATGCAAACCAAAACCTATCATTTTTTCATCTCTGGATTTTTCCCTCCTTGGTTTTAGCAGTACTTTTAAGGAACTACGCTTTTAATGGATTTTGGGATCTAACTTTGGACCTTCCTTTTCCTGTTCCATTGTTACATCCCTCTGCTACCTGGAAGTATTTTTTTTTTCTTCTAAACATGCTGCTTCAGCTGATGTTTTAACTAAATTTCTTCTTACCTTTTTTAAACTCAGTATGTTTTTCCAATTGACCATTGGTTCCTGGGGTATTTTTAGGTGATGGTGCCAGGAGTAAAAGAATGGTTCATTTCTTCTTTCATTTATTCTTTTTCAGTGTCTTTGGTGAAAGTTAGTTGGTTCTCTGTAAAGAGTGAGCATGCAGTTCTCATCTGTAAGTTGGCTTCTTACAATAAGCGAAAGTAAGATTGGAATGCCCGCCTTTCCTTGCACTTCTGGTTTCTCCATTGTTTTGTGAATTTCTCTCTCATTTTGTTTTCTGATTGTTGTCTGAAGGCAGCAGTCAGCTGATATGTCTTACAAGCCCCTTTGGTGTATTGTGGTGTTTGCCCTGAGTTGATCAGACATGTTCCAGAGGCCCTGTGCCTTCACTTGTTCCAGCATTTTCTTTAATCCTTTTCCATTGATCTCAGGCTTTATGTCTCGCTTATATAAACCCGGACTTGGCATGTGATAGCCAGAATATTTCAGTCTTACAGCATCAATTAACTGTGTCTAGGATTCTATTTATCACAGAATTCTTATTCCTTTATTAGAAATGCAGTAACCAAGATCTCTGCTTCAGGAAAGGGAAGAAGGCATATATTTGTATTTTATGGTGAATATATATACCTGATTCCAAAGAGGGGTTTCCTGAGTCTACTGGCCAAATTTGGCCCGGTATCGTGCTGGGGTACCTTGCAGGCTGTCTGTTTCAACTGCAAGGTCCTATTTAGCACTAAGCTGGAATTTTTCATATATAAATGTTGACTTATATGTGAATTTACTTCACATAGTCACCAACAAAATAAACCAAATTCCAAGGCTGTGTAAGCAGTCCTTTAAATGAATTTTTTGTTTGGTTTTCTCTTGTTTACATAGTTCCATACAACTTTGCCATTCTTTTTAGCACTGTTGCTGGTCAGCCATTTGTACCATAAGAGCAGCTATTACAAGCTTCTGCAAAATCAGATATTTTAATCATTATTATCAAAAAAGTGCAGCTTGTATGTGTGAATATATGGCTGCAGAGAGAAAGGGAAAATCAGGTTTGCTTCTGTTTTCTTCTTTCTCGTTCTCTAGGTAACCAACACAAAAAGTAACTGCACAAAAATGGCAATAAAATAGGCATTTTTAAAAAATCATACCTTTTACATTCCCTGAGAATATTAAAATAACATCGGTAAATTTTTAACGTTTAGGAAATATTAATGCATTGTTTTAACCTGACAGGGTCTGCTTTTTATGAACAAATGTCAAACCAAACTTTATACTGTGGTGTTAGAAAGCTGTAAACATGCCTTTGACATTAATAGGAATCATAGGTACTTTAATTGAAGTTTCCAAAGGACATGTTTCCTCAAATGCTTGCACTTCTGTGTAGATGGTTAATCTTCCTCATGCATTTCTGTCTCCACTTTGTACTGAGTGTGAATTGTGCTTATGACTTGAATGAAAACTTAATTTATTATGATAGAGTGGCTGTATCTTGTGAGCTAGCAGAGGCAGCTGTGGTGCTGGTTCAGCGTGTGAACTCTGCCACTGCAGGATGATTTCCCATCCATCCTGTTTATGGCACAGAACCATTAATTTCTCTCTGCCTAGTGCAGAACTCTCAGGAATCTTTGTTTTATGGGCAAGTCCAGGTTTTAACACAGGATAAATAATTTGCAAATCACATGTTTTTATGTGTTTACTCTGTTATTCTTTTCATGTAGAAGGCAGTAAGGTGAGAATGTGCTATTAGTGCAGTGCAGTGCATTTTGAGAAAAGAGCCCAGCTTTGCTCAGCTCCGTTTCATGGTTGCCCGGCAAAGGTCAGAGGTGAGGAGTTGCTCAAGAACCACGGTGGCACAAACATGATACTCCCTTGGCAAGGGCTGTAGGACACACAGGGCTGTGCAGGAGCCAGCCCTGCCCAGGGACACAGCTCACCCCTGGCTCTCTCCAGAGCACTGACTGTGCCCAGCCCAGCATCGGGCACCTGGGGGAACTGCTGTGTCCTGCCTGTGAACACCTGCTGGAGTGGTTTCCTTTTGGTTTTCTGGGACGTGTGATGTGTGGCTTGGAAAGTCAGGAGGGTTGGGTCTATCCTCGTGACTGCAATTACTGGGCTTAGGTGTTAATTTGTGAAGGATGCTGGACAGGCTGTCTCTCTAAGATGCTTAGTTGTAGTTAGGAGCAGCCAGGCAGCCAATGCTTGCCACTCCAGCAGTTGTGGTGGCCTTGAATAAAACAGCAATTGACCCTATTAGAATACATGTAACACAGAGTTTTTTGTATCTTAGCTGTACATTGATTTCTCTTTCTGGGAGCTGAACAAATGTCTGCTGGGGTTTAGGTCTTACTCTTACCTCACCTTGAATAGAGCAAGTTTGAGTTTAAAGCATGTTTGCCTCAGCTATGCAGCAGACCACTGTGTTGGCTGCTTAGCCCTTCACTATTTACTAGAGAACTTTCCAGTTTGAAAAGGCCTTGTTCCTAGATATGACAGATGTGTTGCAGTTTATATAAGACAGAAATTTGGAGCAGGAGCATTTCTCTTGCATTAAATTGATGCTCACAGCAGTCTTCGTATTGTGTGCAGCTATCTTTAGAAATAGCTGGATATATCTATGCCCTCAGTGAAATGTAGAAAGCAGCAGTAGTGAGGAGGTATTTCATTATTTAAAAGGTGAATGTTAAGATTCACTGCTCCTGATGCTCTGTACATGACACAAACTGCAGATACAACACATTGGTGCTAAATTAAAGAATAATAGAACTGAGATAGAGATGGTATTGCTGGGCTTATCCTGCTGACAATTCTTTAGCAATCCCTTCTCCTCAATTTTTCTCAAAAAAATATCCCTTCTCAGAAAATATCCCTTCTCCTCAATTTTTCTCAAAAGTTTAAATTCAACTTTTTTTTCTTCTCTTCTATTTTTTTTCCCCATAAGAGACTCAAGAGCTTGAGAACTGTTTGTTTATAAATAATGAAATTGGCCCTAGTTGGGTATGCCCTGAGACAAGTATTCAATCATTTCTCTACCTTTGGGTGCCAGCTCTGACAAGAGTTAGGCAGCGGTTCAGTGGATGAACTGTCAACTTTAATCCTCACACTTAGAATTTATATAGCAAGTATATTTAGTGAAGTAGTTTCTGTTTTCTTAGAAACCTTTAAAAGCCTGCAAATATTGTCGTACTTACTCTCTAATTTAAGCCACTGTCCTATTCTACAGTTTACTGACCTTATTTTCACTGTCATGTTTATTTTTGCTGATACAGTAGAAGTGGTCATTCTGCAGTAGTTTGCCCTTCTAACAGGTTATTTATTAAAGACATTGGAGAATTGCTGTGCAAAGCACATTACAAAGGCGACCACCTCAGTACTTCAAACAGTGCAGTAAAGGTATTTCTCCATGACAAGTTCAGCAGTGATCTGTGTCTGCCTGTGTGGCTGTTCCGAAATTTTGCACAGCTCCTCTCTAATTCCTAAGCACAAATGACCTTCGAACTGCAATTTAGGTGTCCAGTCAGCAGAACAATTTCTGGAGAAATGGCAGCCTGTGAATAACTGTTGTGTAAAAGTAGAGAATGGAAAGCCCTACCTCCCTTCTTAGTGCCCCGCTCAGACATGCTGGGATTATCTCGGCCTGGAGGGGCAGTGCTTCCTGGGTATGTGCCTTCGTGCTCCCATGCTTTTGTGGTGAAATGTGCAGCTTCTCTCAAACCTCTGCACGAACATGTATTCTGACATCTGGGTGTCAGCACATTTGTCAAAGAGAAGAGTGGAGCAGTAATGAAAATAGGTGAAAGTGCAGCAAAAATCATTTATTTGTTGGGTTTTCATCAGGTATTTTCTTGTTACCTTTCTAGGTCCGATGTTGTTGTCCTGTGCTTTTCAATAGCTAATCCTAATTCCCTGAATCATGTGAAAACAATGTGGTATCAAGAAATCAAGCACTTCTGTCCTCGCACACCTGTCATTCTGGTGGGCTGCCAGCTGGATCTTCGCTATGCAGATCTCGAGGCTGTCAACAGAGCCAGACGGCCTTTGGCAAGGTAAAGTTTAAACAAAAATAAGAAGTTAAAAAAAGAATCACCTTGGTGATCAGGTGATTACAACACTTGCAAAAGACAAACTGTAGAGCCTAGTTGCTTTTTTTTTTTGTACAATGAGAATATATGTGCTTTCTTCTTTTCTTAATTCTGTTGCCTGAGTTGGTTAGTTCTTTAACACACGAAGTTACTAAGTTTCCCACAAAATTTTTGCACATTGGATATCTAAATGTGTTTGGGTGGCAGAACGCTACAGTAAGATAGAGATGGTAATGATTATTGAATGTTTTCTTATGTATCTTTCTCCATGAACATGTGTCCTACCCTCTCACTATTGTCAGGTACTGTTTTAAACTGGCAGATTCTACTCGAATTTTCTTAATTCTCAATTTATTTTTTTTGTAGATGTAATCCTAGATCATAGCAGAAAATGAAATGGTTGCAAATTAAACTTCTAATAGTTCTGAGACTTATAAGTCTGGGGTCCATTCAGATAAGCTTTGTTTCTCCCAGATACAGAATACAAACATTCATGTATTTGGCCACAACAGTCCCACAATAACTGGCTTGCTTCTAATTTATTCCTTTTATGGGAATTTCAATGAGGCCAGATTCACAGAAATAATATCCATGATTGTGTAATTAATGACTGTATTGTAACAAATTCCCATAAAGAGATTGAATTAATATCTTGTGGGCCCTTAGAAAACTTTGAATTGCACTGCAGTCAAACTCTTGACTTAGCAATGTGATTTTTATAGGTCTATTTGTTTATTAAACGTTTCTTTTTTGTGAAGGTGGGGGTGGACTTTTTGGTTGACTTTAAAAGGAAATGGTCTTTTTTCAAAACTCGTCTTCTGCCCTAATCCTCCTTTGTGATTTCACCATTAGTAAGTTTGAGTCAGAACCCTGCGTGTCTGGCACAGACTTCTGCCTCCTGAACTGGTTATTTATTAGCTGGCACTCAGCAAGCTGTTGTCTGGGGCGTGTTCTGTCTGTGCCAGCTCGTGTCTTCCCAACATGGTGGGCTCAGAGGACACACTCTTGGGTCATGTCTTCTGAGGAAATGATTTTTTTTTGCTGGGAAAATGGATCCTAGCCCAGACTTTTGACTGGTTTGTTTACCCTGCATCATATACTAGAGCTGCTCTGGAAATTCACGAGTTCCCACATAATACTTGTACAGCCAAAACAAGCCTATCTCTTGCAGTCTGTGTTCAGTTATTCTTTTGTCTTAAGCTACTATTTTTTTCTTCAAAAAGCATGAGCTTAAGAAATATTTCCATTTCATATTTAGCTGTATTTCTGGCATTTTTTATGTCATGAGAATTTCCATTTGTGTTTAAATGATGGATATGAAGAAAGGTTCTGACAGAATATCTGGGTTC
The DNA here is from genome assembly GCA_008694505.1 of Cyanoderma ruficeps. NCBI lineage: Eukaryota > Metazoa > Chordata > Aves > Passeriformes > Timaliidae > Cyanoderma > Cyanoderma ruficeps. The sequence goes on from VZDJ01000116.1 coordinate 1,491,514, forward strand.
TGACAGAATATCTGAGTAGTAAGGAGTGGTAGGAGGTTTTTTAAATAATGAAACTTCTCAAGTGTCCTATCAATTTTTTTTACTGTAAATTTCACTTTAAGTAAGAGGCAGCTCCATTTTGCATAAATAATTTCTACATATATTTAGTAACATTGCAAAGACACCACCAAACTTTAATGAAATTAGAAGTATGTGCTATTCTAAAACTCTGTGGAGTCATGATTGTAGATTTCCAAAGGGCTTTGTGTGCTTAGTTTAATATTTTGTTTCATTTGAATGATAGTTATCTTGCTGAGTGCTGAATATTTGGTAAAACTCCATGCTTTCTAGCATAACTTTGTATGACAAGGTTCATTTTCTGTTTAACCCTAGGCCGATAAAAAGGGGAGACATTTTGCCACCAGAGAGAGGCAGAGAGGTTGCCAAGGAACTCGGGATACCCTACTATGAAACCAGTGTATTTGACCAGTTTGGGATTAAAGATGTGTTTGACAATGCAATTAGAGCTGCCCTGATCTCCAGAAGACACCTGCAATTCTGGAAATCTCATTTGAAGAAGGTCCAAAAACCTTTGCTTCAGGCTCCATTCCTACCTCCAAAAGCCCCTCCTCCGGTTATCAAAATTCCCGAGTGTCCTGTGCCGAGCATGAATGAAGCTGGATATTTATTGGACAGCCCGCTGTGTGCAGATGTCATGTTTGTTCTTCAGGAGCAGGACTGCATTTTTGCTCACAAGATTTACCTAGCTACCTCCTCTTCGAAGTTTTATGACCTTTTCTTAATGGAATGTGAGGGAAGTCCATGCTTGGATGAAACACCGTGTAATAAAGTAAACACAAATAAGGATGTTCTGACAAGTCACCTTGAGACAAACAGTGACAGTGATGAGGCATCCTTGAAATCTCCTGATGTTAAAATTCCCCCACCAGACAGTAGTGAGTCTTTAAACATGCTACAACCTGAATCTGGTGAAACAAACTCTGCAGCAAGATCTCTGTCATCCTGGGGTAAGGGGTTTGTTAGTATGCATAAGGAAATGCAAGTGAATCCTGTCTCAAAGCGGACGTGTCCTGTAACTGTGGTAAAAATGGATTCGTCAGTGCAGGCCGCACCTTTTAAAACTGTTTTGCAGTTTTTATACACAGGACAACTGGATGAAAACGAAAAAGACCTCACCAGACTGGCTCAGATTGCTGAAATCTTGGAAGTATTTGACTTGCGAATGATGGTGGAGAATATAATGAATAAAGAAGCCTTCATGAATCAAGAGATTACTAAAGCATTTCATGTCAGAAAAGCTAATCGCATTAAAGAGTGCCTTTGCAAAGGGACATTTTCTGGTAAGTAAATACATGCTTAAGCAGGAAGAGAATTTTTTTCTCATTCATGTTACTGTCACTTCATAGACTTTAAACAATGTGACAGCTTATATTGTTCTGAGAGGAGGGATGACCCCAAAATTATAGTGTTACTCATGCCAACTGTTCCAACCTGGGATTCTGGAGTTTTGCTTCTCCAAATCTACTCACAGCTTTTAAATAAATTCTCAGAAATGTTGAACATGCAATATCCCTGTTTAAAAGTGAGGCTTTTCATTAACTATTTAAAATGCTAGAGTTATTTTTGAGGTGGAGGTGATGGGAAATGAAGGAAGTCCTCGGTTGACAGCATTCGAGTGAAACACATTCTTGAGACAAGGTTGCACCTTAAACACAGACTTGCAGCACTCCTGTGCCTTTGTTCCCATGGCAGATGTGACATTTAAATTGGACGATGGAAGCATCAAGGCCCACAAGCCACTGCTGATCTGCAGCTGTGAGTGGATGTCTGCTATGTTTGGAGGATCATTTATTGAAAGCTCCAACAGTGAGGTATTTGTCTATTTTTGCCTCTTTTGTTTACAATGCCAGATGGATTTAGGATGATGGAAGCATCATCTATTTGAAAGGTTGCAACAGTCCCTAGAATCAGGGATTTATTCTTCCTTGCAAACCTGGGATGCTTTTCTTCTTAAAGCATTAAATAAGATTGCCCAGGAAGACAACATACTTTCTCCAATGCACAAGTCTTCCTCCAGCACTGGAGTGTGTGTTTAAGCCCAAAGTCCTGTAAAATATTAAATCTGGGGAAGGAAATTAAGTATGAATTTGCGAATTTCTTTAATTTTTTAGATTAAAGAATTTTATATATTTATGTAACCAAAATCACTACAAAGCATACTTGGGGCAGGGACATTGATAAAGAAATTAAAGATAAAAAAGGGTTAAAGAACATATGAGTGTTAAACTCATATGAGAAAAGGGAGCTGTTTTCACAGTAGAAACTGAACTAACTTTAGGAGAGGTTCGACTTAACTTTAGTAGAAACTCAGCATAGATTCTGTAAAGCATCACCTTGTCCTCTGGAATAAAGCAGTTATGTACTACAATTTAAAAGATCTCAATGCTTTGAATAAGATTTTGCAGAAGAAGCCCTATATTTTCATGTGCCTTCATGGTCTGTTTTTCAAATTCCAAACACTCTGCTAATATTTTTTCTAGTGCCATACCCAGGGTTTTTTTGGAGGGGGGGGGGTTGGTTGGTTTTCTTGTTGCTTTCCAAACAATTATGCTCATATGAAGTGTTCAAATTTAATATTCTGATTGATATTTTTCTACTTGGATTTTTTTCTGGCTTCTTCTAATACAGCTGTAAACATAATTCCTTTCCCAGAGGCATACTGAACAAGTGGTTCAATAAAAATGCATAGTTTGATTCTAGTATGCAACATTTGCCAATGCAGAATATACAGTTATTTTCTGCCCACCTTTTTTTAATTATTAGCTTGACAACCTTAGCTCATCTCTCCAATTTAAAATATTTACCTTCCATTTTGTGAAGTTTAAAACAATCAGTAATGCTTTTGGAAGTTTTAAAATACAGGTAGATATGAACTGCGTGGTTTACAAATAATTAAAACCATCTGTTCTTACATATTACCTTTTCTGTATTTGGGGCAAATTGTATAAACTCATTCATTAAATTTACAGTTCTCTGCATTAACAAAAATATATCAATAATGAATGAGTTTCACAACTAGCTGCTCTCATTTGGAGAACAGAGCTGCTTCCCAGAGTGGCTGATGTGCATGAAAGGTTTATGCTTTAGCATGAGAAATTAGACAGTTTTTGTCCTAGTTTTAGTGGCTTCATTCCATGCTGGTTACACTCATTACATGTGTGGGGCAAAAAGGGCTTACATTGGTTTTTTTTCCTCATTTCTTCAATCCTCAGTTCCTTCTCAACCTTGTTTACCTGGATAATTTGGTTATTTACCAAAAGACTGAGAGTGGTGGTTTTACTGTTATGCTTTGTTTTCTGTTATTCTCAGAATTCACAGAATATCCCTTGCCAGGAGCAGATAGATTGCATTCCTCAAGGAGTCCCCCATGGGAGGTTTGGCATGGGAAATGCTCAGTGTCTGTTATGTGTAGCTGTCAATTTGCAGGCTAGAGAGTGTTGAACAGATTCACTGTTTGATGTGGATCCAATTCCAGCTTGGATATAACCTGGCAAAGGATCTGACTCTGGAGCACTGCTTACCTGTTGGCAGTGTCTTGAACTTGAATGGGAAATTTCTGCTTTGAAAAATGTTTTCCCTGCACTTCTGAAATACCTTGAAGAGAAAAAGAGTCAAGCAAAGTGAGAGAAGTGAAATACAGCTGCTCTATGAAAATCCCTTAATAATTAGAAATTATTTTCATAAATATCTTTTCCAGGTAGTTCTGCCCAACATAAACAAGACCTCCATGCAAGCAGTTTTAGATTACTTGTATACCAAGCAACTGTCCTCCAGTCAGGAACTGGACACCCTTGAGTTAATTGCATTGGCAAATCGGTTTTGCCTTCCTCACCTGATTGCTCTAGCAGGTAACAATTTGTGCCTTGTCCAATGCAATGCCTTCTGCAACAGCTGAAATGTGCTTTAATGGTTTTTGGAACATATAAGATTTTCTTAAGTGTCAGAGAAGATTTTTTTTTTTCGGAGAGGGGTGTTGTAATGCAAATTGCTATTTTCACACAGAGAAATGTATTTGCCTTCCTCTTGCCTTTTTTAGTTTTGTGCTAATCCAGCTCAGAACACTGAAGTTTTCTGTGCTTTAAAAACAGAAAGAGTAAACCTTCTCTCTAGCATTGAGGATAATGTCTGTGGATTGTAATATCCATTCTGTTGTTAATTTACCTAAAACCAGGAAGGACTCTGGGTTTTCCATTAAGTAATGAACGAAGTGCTCCACTTTATATTTCTGTTCAAAGAGAACAACTGAGCCAGTTCAAGACTTATCTAGATGATCATGTTTTTAGAAATGCTGTCTAGGTCCCTTTTCACTAGATGGGAATTGGATATTTTGGTATTTCCATGGGGCTTCAACCCTCATTTCAGGAAGAAAACTTTTTCAATCCCATGTTTAAAGAAAAATTACAGGTTAGAATACCACTAAAGTTTTAAAAATAAACTCATAGACAACCCAGAGCTCTGAGGTTGTTTGGGTTGTGTTGGTTTCTCTCTATGTCAGTAATCTGGTATTGTTCTGAAGACACAACCAAGACAAAAACTCAGAGAAAACTGAACCAAAGCTACACCTACCTACAGGACCACATTTAAGCAACATTTAATCACACACCAAACCCTGGCTCTCCTTCAGTTGTGCATCAGGACTTGACTGTCCTTACTGGTTCTAACAAATCAAATCTTTATTGCCAGATTTTATTTGCATATTTTAGCTGAAGTTTTGGGTATTTTTTAAGGTAATTGCAGTGTAAACATACATGCAGTATTAAGAATATTTCATTCCATTTAATTCTTGGTGAAATAATTTTGAGTCCAAAGGCTACTGCCAACAATTGAACCCAGTAGAATCAAACCAACTGCTAGTATTTCCCAAAAAAACATTCAGACTTTTAAGATTCTAGGAAAGGGTTAAGGAGAATCTTGAACTGTTGGGGGGGGCTGGTCAGCCTTCATCTGAGTCCCTAGGAACAGCTGATCTGAAAATCTAAAGAGGGCCTGAAGTGACCTTTTCTCTAGCAATGCTGTGTGTATCCTCATTAATAAATAATTCCGTGGCAAGTGCACTGTTGATTAAAAACTTTGTATGACTGAAAAGAGAACAGCTGATCCATATTTCTAATTTAAATTGAATATTGTACCCATTCCAGAGAGAGACTAGTGGCTGCTGAACTTTGTCTTTCTATAAGTGGTTATGAACCACATCTTCAGCCACAGCTCTAAAGGTCAGAATTTGACTTCCCCTCAATCTCAGCTTGCTAAGGATATCTGTGTGAATGTGGCCCCTGCATGATGCTGGTTAACACCAGGAGGAGGGAGAACACGCTGCCTGGGTTCTTTGTTCCCAGTAGATGATGTGACCTTGCAATGTGGCTGTTTCCCCTGTCAGTGATGGGTTTTCTGCCCTAACAGAGCAGCATGCAGTGCAAGAGCTGACAAAGGCCTCCATGAGCGGCGTTGCAATAGATGGAGAAGTCCTCTCCTATTTGGAACTGGCACAGGTCAGTGTACACAGCCTTCTGAAGATATTCTGGTCAGCTGCAGGACTTGCTTTTAGCTCTCTACTGGTTCTGAGCATTGCTTCTAAGTGGCTCAAAGTCTGCAGTTCTGAAAATGACTGGCAATACAACTTAGTTTTATCTTGTATTTTAAAGAAAGTTTTTTCATTAGTTCAAAGGTAAAATATTCCCTTAAGTAACCTCAGAGGAGTTGTCTTTCAAATATATATTTTGCCTTGATTGTGGAACTTACAAGCTCTATGTTCTCATGGCCATGGTGCACTACCATGAACAGCAATGAAGCTGTTCAGCTTTGTAATGGTGATTGATTCTTGCATTCCTCTCAAATCAGTTCTTGGAGATGTATTTAGACCTGGACTGCAAAGGCAACATTTCTTGAATACTTAAAGTCAGTCATCTGATAATTCAGAGTATGTGCAAATCTTCTTTATGTTCAAATGCATTTCAGTAGTTCTTGAGTCCTGTAAATAATTAAGAGAACCCCCATCTCACAGTTGAACGGCACACCTCTGTTTCCCAAAATACAACAGGCTCCCAGCTACAGTGGAACAAGCTAAAATATTGTTTAGATTTTATTATTCTTGACTTCACGCTAATAATGAGTCAGCTGCAGCTTGGCTTGAAGTAGCACTAAAAAACTGCACAAAAGTAGCACTAAAACACTGTCCACCATGCAAGATTCCCTGCAGCTGTTTTGAGATCCTCTATGCAATACCTGTTGCAAAACCAGAACAGAACCCCTCCCAAGAGAAAGCAGCTTGCTTCACTTTATTTTTGTCTAAAGAAGGGCAATTTTTCTTTTATTTTCTTCTCCTGGTTGGAGACAGAAGCAATATATCTAACTACTGTTAGAATACCCTCTGTGGTCAGCATCTAGCTCATGTTTATAACCTGAGATCAGAGCTGGCAGTCAGAATGAACACCTGGGAGAGTACAGCCAGGTACCATCTGCTGGGACCATTCTAGCTTTAGCTATTAATAGGGGTTACAAAATGAATGATAACCCCAGCAAATGGAATAAGCTCTTTGCTTTTCTTCACAGTTTCACAATGCTAACCAGCTGGCAGCTTGGTGCCTGCACTACATCTGCACCAATTACAACAGCGTTTGCTCCAAGTTCCGCAAGGAAATCAAAGCTAAATCTTCAGGTATGGGCAACTTCCCCCTGAGTTTTCATCAGGTTTCCCCTTCTTGCTCCCCACCCAGTTGATTAAACATAAAGATGATCTCATGTAACTAAGCCATGAGACCAAACCACTGTGCTATCTTGAACAGCATTCATAAATCCTTATCTGCAAAGAAAGAAATCATTAGCCTGATTGCTGGGCAAGCATCATGTTCTTTACCTAATTCAGTGAGGCTAGAAGGGACAGAGCTCTTTCCAGGCTCTGCAATGAAAAATACACTCTGTAAAGGCCTTTCTTTTTTATAGTTTTTGGTGAAGTAATGCCTCTTGTGTGTAACCACTTTCAGTGTCTTTTCACACTTAAGGCATTTGAGGAAACTGGGTGAATCCTTGATAAGCAAGCCAGCATAGAGAATATATAAATGATTAGTGGCATAGCTTTTTGCAATACATTTCTGGGATTTGTGTATCTTACTGGCACCTTTGGGGATTTTTTTAATTGTTTGTTTTTAATCAGATAATCAAGAATATTTTGAGAGGCACCGGTGGCCGCCTGTGTGGTATTTAAAGGAAGAAGATCACTACCAGCGAGTTAAAAAGGAGAGAGAAAAGGAAGATGTTGCACTGAACAAACACCATTCAAAGCGGAAGTGGTGCTTCTGGAATTCCTCTGCTGTAGTTGCCTGAACAAAGCAAATAAGTGGAAATCCAGAGCCAGAGATTAGTCTTATTGTTAGAAATAAGATACAGTTCAGGTTTTCAGGAAACTGTGTTCCACATATGCATTTATTACTGCTAGGGTCAAAAGCACAAGCTCACTGAAAATGAGCCTGGAACAGCTCCTTGAAGTCATATGTATATTTTTGACTGGTAAGCAGATAAATGTCAACCATTATTACATTACTTTTTATACAAAAAAACCCCAACAAATCCAGCATTAATGTTTCAATCTCCAGTTGGGAAATATTTTTATACTGTCTGGTGTATTTTGTTCAGATAAAACTCTGGATACTGTTTTATTTTACAGACCACAAAATAACCATGTAGCAGCTTTGTAATTAGATTTTAACTATTTTTACTATGCGAGTACAGTGAAATAGACAATCTTCAGTCATAAGAGACTGCTTTTAGAGTATCTCATAAAAAGTCATCTTAGGAAAAAAATCTAGTTGTCTACTATAGGTTGTCTTTTTCAAACTAAGTACTGTGCACTGGTAATATAATTAGATGGTTATTTTCCCTTTTTAAAGCAAAGGGTTAGAATAAGATCCAATAACTGCAAGATATAGAGTGCTTGATCTTTGCTCAGCTGAATAATAGACAGTATAATTACCTGTTCAACTGCAGGCAAATGTATTTCTAATATTTGCCATGTAAGTACAAATAATTATGACTATGCGGGCCATGTGAAATCTAGTGATTCTAAGTATTCAGAGGTTTTATATGTCTAGATCAAAGAGGATATTTCTAAAATCATTTAGAAGGGCTTATTAATTTATATCCTCATACAAGTATGGATCTGAATGCAAAAAGCAGTTACACTGCTTGCATTTGAATTACTGCATGGCAGTTACCTTGTTCTGCAGGATCTTCACCATGCGGCCGTTCCTCATGCTGAATTCCTTTTTTGCTTCAGTGCAAGCAAATGAAAGGGCTGCACAAACAAGTAGATGTTATCTAGTGTTCCAGCATTTTGTAAGTGAGGAAGGGTCTTCACACACAAGATTACTTCAGTTTGATCCAAACTCTTTTATAGCTCTTCCCAGGTAGAACTGAGAGTTTTAGGTTATTTTTAAGCAGGTGATACGTTTCCTGTGGAGGTAGATGTTCCCAGAATGCTGGGGGCAGACTGATGGCAGAAAGGCAGGAATTCTGCACAAGCCATGCAAGACAAGACAAAGCTTCCAGTGTTTCCAAATAGCCTGTGTGTTTATGACTTTTTATCAACCATTACTCTAAAGCTGCAGTGTTACACTAGACTACGTAAGGATGAGAGCATTTTTTAAAAGACCAAAACTGAAATACCTAGACTGTAGAACATACACATGCAATCCTGTGCAGTGTCTCAGGCACAACTCAGTAACCAAGGTAGTATTGTGTAGTAGGTTTGTTAATACTGTTCTGTGCTGGCAGCTCAGCACACCAATGTGAAAAGCTGTTTGTTTGTTTGTTTGTCTGTGGTTTTTTCTCTGTATCCAAAGGCAAGGCAGTACAGTCACCCCCCAGCACTGTAGGTCAGGAAAGGCTTTGGCCTGAAAGCCATAAACACCTCGACATATTTGCATTCTGCAAGGACTCATGCTCAGCTGAGGCTACCACAGCTGGGTGGTAGGAGCCACCCAGCACAGGAGGGGCTGCTCTACAAACCTTTATGAGGAAAGCAAGTGAGAGATTCATCACCACGTGGTGATAAAGAAGGGCTATAAATGATGGTTGCAAATACGTCTCCTTAATTCTTGGTCAGTGACGATGTGGACAAGAACACGGAATGAGAGAAGACGTGTCAAGACTGAGATAAATAGCTGTTGTCATAAAATGTTAACCTGTCACATTTTAAGTAAGTATTGCTACTAGGTTTTACACAACCAAAGCTACTGTATGATTGTAATCTTGCCAAACTGTAATGGATATATAAATGAACCTGAGGTATATGCAATAATATCCAGTTATTCTAGTTATCAGCTACTATAACCAAGTGGCTGGTTCATTTGGTTAATGCTGTCTATGGCCTTTAATCTTGGTGGCTATTTTGTGTTTTTTATTTTGGAAAAAAAAAGTCAATAAAACTGTTTAGTTACAAATTGTCTCCTAGCTCTTTGAAGAAACTTCCTTAATTTTGCCTTGCATCCTTCCCTTTTTAGTGCTGCTTGTAAGCATTCAGTTGTGCTATCATTCATTCAGTTTTACTGAACTTTTGCATATTTGCATAGCACATTAGGATTTATGGTCAGGAATGTCACAAGAAAATCCTACAGAGTTTGCCTATGATATTGGAAGGTTGGTGCTTGTCACTTACAGTTAAACTGCACAGCAAAAGAAAAACAAACCTCTTGCCACTTTTCCCCATGGTTTCTAATATTTAATTAGCATGATATTACCCAAGGGACATGAAACTAATTGGTCATGACAGGCACAGGGAGGGAAAATGCAGGTAAACAGCAGGATGTCTGTAGGGTTTTCAGTATGCTCTAAAATTTGTACAAACACCATTTTCCCGACTTTCTCACTGCCTTAGTTGTCAACCATCTTACAGGATTCCTCATTACCTATTACCAAACCCTCAGCAACTGCCTTCCTGAATACAGCTTATTTAATTGATAGATGTGTAAAGTTGGTACTTTTCTAGACAATTTTTGCAAGATGTGCAAAGAATGCCATGTAAAGAGCTTTGAAAAAAAATCACAAAGCAATGCCAATGACACTGAAAGTAAGCACATTCAGAACAGTGTTTGTTTTTCAAGTGCTAATTTATGAAAATGTTACATATCTAATTTACTTTTGGGAGCAAAATTTTATTTCTTTGAACTTGCCATTAGTAAAGGTATGAGCCCAAAAGAAGAAGTGATGTCAGGTGTAAAAATGTTTCCCTTGTTTATGATAAGAGCAGTAGCATGGGAGGAAGGAGCAAATCAGAAGCATTACTCTTCAGGGTATTCTTTTTGAAATATTAAGACCAATATTAAGAAGTCTTTGTTTCTGGGGAGTCTCATTCATCTTACCTCTTAAAAAACAATGTTTTCCTACTTCTTCTTTAAGACAGAATTTCTGCCAGCAACTTTATCTGCACCACAAACCAGTTTCTGTGGCTTCCTACCCACAAGTAGCCCACCAAAGCCAGAAAAGGAGTTGTGTAAGATGGGAGTGGCCAGACTTCAGGCACAACTCCCTGATTTCATTTACTGAAGACCTGCTCTTCACAGTCCTTTAGTCAGATCAGGCCTCCAAGCGAGCAAAGGTAAGCTAGACAGTACTAAAAATGTGGGGATGTTAAGAAGTAGTTGCCTGGTAGAAGAGAGTAATCTGGAAATCCCTTCTGAGCCCTGAAAGCATGGTTCTCACAGAGGGAGTAAGGAAAAGCAGCACAGTGATTTATTGCCCAAATTCTTCAGCAGCTTGCCTACAGATAGCCCTCAAGAATAGTTCATGCCTAGAGAAGTGTTTGATTTGTAAAATTGGGGGATTTCTTTTTGCTGTGTTCAAATAACAAGCACTGATAGAGCAACTGAAGGCATCTTGGAAATCCTTCTCTAAGGTCAAGTCTCTCATCCTCTGTACAAAGAGGTTTAGATAAAGATCTAATGTATTAAATAGGATTAATTTTGGTACACAAACTCCAGCATGGTGACATATTTCAGTTCTTCCAGACTTTAGGATTACAGTGTGGTGAAGAGATTTGCTTTGTCAGATGAAACTACAGTTTTGCCCCTATTCTGTCCCTTTTTCTTAAATCACAGTCTTTCCACTCTTGTCACTGGATAGGCCAGCATTTATTTACTCTGGGTTGAATTCCAAAGTACGTACTATGGAATGAGATATCTTTAAGGTGTCTGCTTGCCACTCCTGAATCCCCTTAGATTTCTGGTCTATTAAAATGATCTAACAGCATTTGCACGAGTTTACTTCTCCTGCAGGCAAGGTTCCCATTGAAATGGATGAGACACTACACACACACACACACACTTTGGGCTTTGAGGTGCTGCCTAATAATGAATTTCCACGTTATCACTTGCCTGTGTTCCAAATCTCCCAAAGAAGTTAGCTCTGTGTACTGCATGCAGGATAAGACTGTGTGTTAGGAGTGATAATCCCCATCCTGAAGGCTCTACAATAGGATAATTCATTGTCAGTTAACTTATGCCTTTGCCCTTAGCTAAGAGAACACAACCCATGTCACGGATTCACTTTGCACTAGCAGCCAGAGCAGTGAGATTATTGTATATTTATATATGCAAACTAAATCCCTCACTGCTGCTGACATAAAAACCTTGATTTCTGGTATAAATATGAAAAGCTTTTGGATCAAGGCTGCAGGAGGCTAAGATGAAAATTTGAACATTAGAAGAGGCAAGAATGGTTATGCTAATGTATCCCAGCTCTAGAGAAAATCAAACTGAAAAGGTAAAGCTGTGATTCAGGGTGAGCCTAGCATGGGACAACAGGCTTGTGATGGCTCCTTTATAATTGTTCAGCCTCACCAGCTGGTTTGTAAGCAGGCCAGAGAGCAGCAACATCCCACTGGGATTTTCTGCAGCAACAAACATTCCCAAGAGGCAGGTCCTGCATCCCACCCTCACAGCATGGGGGGCACAGGTTACAATGAAAACATTACAGTACATTGCTAATTCACCTCAAGTCCTTTCCTGTACACTGTTATCCCACAGTCTGTCCTTTGGCCTTGCAGAGATGTCCTGTACCACCTCCTGGACATCACATATCTGGTTTTGTCCCAACTTGAAGGATATTCCAGAACAACAAGGCCTTTCGCCCAACACAGGAAGGATCTCCAGCCAGTTTCTTTCCAAGTGGCAGCAGTTAGTGGAACAAAGCTCTGTGGCAGCCTGTTCAGGGATTTCAAGATAAAAATAATATAAGTTAACACATTTGCAAGAACATTCAAAGTCAGAGAGTGAGTGACTGAACACACAGGCATGAGCTGTGTGACTGCATGGACAGGAGTACTTCAGGTACCATCTGAAGATGCTAAACAGGGAGAGGGATATTCCCTGGAGATAGCAGCTCTGATTTTCAGCTTTAAAGAAAAGCAGCCTTTGCCATTAGATAGAAACAGCAAGCTGGGTGCCATCCCTCTGTATTGCACAGGTCTGAGGCCATGGAGGGCTGTCTCACCCCCCACTCTTGCACTTACCTAAAATTTTAGATAAGCAGCCAGGTGATGCCGCTTCACAGTCAAGATTTTCATAAGAAAATTCCTTGCCTTTGACATTAAAAAAGAAAGGATTCTTTAGTCCCCACTGGGATTAATATTTTTTTAACTTATGGCTGTATAATAAGGATTACATGGCATTCAAGGTATTAGTACTGAGTATTCAAATTACCCTCACAGGTTATAAAAAAGCCCCTACAATTAGCAGTTTATGAGGATATGATTAAATTTGCATCTTAGTCATTAAATATAAGCTGGTCACTCTGACTACATGATCAGATGTGATTGCCTCCACCACCCAATGTTTTAAATATTAGTTATGCACTACATATTACAAAGAAATTTCTTTACATATTTCTCCTGGGACCTCAATTACAGCTGCTTGAAAAATTTTGTGGATCCCTGTGCTCTTTGTATCACATTTACATTTTTCAATTACAGAGCGTCTAGGGTGAGTTTCTAAATAATTGGCAGATCTCATCATGTGTTGAAAATCAGATGATGGTGCCTTTTCCCACAAGCACTCTAAAGAAAAGGAGTTTCTGAGGAGTCCCTGGGGACTGTCCAGAGTGGAAAAATCTCTGTGAATCCTTCCTGCTCTTGCACAGGAGCAGGACAGCTCTCCCTGCACAGGAAGAGCCGCATCAGCTCGAAGGGGATGTGATCGAGTGTCACCAGCCCTGCAGGCTGTAAGGGATCCATCAGCACTCTGGAACAGCCTCAGCCAAGTGTGACCACCCACACACTTACTGCTCATCTTCCATTGACTCCCTCAGCCTGTTCTGTTCAGGCAGCTCCTCTCCAGCCTTGCTCCCCCTTCATTTTGGCTGGCCAAGGACAGCAAAGTCTGACCCTGCAGAGGTGATTTTTAGCCTGCTGAGCCCAGTGCAGCTCTTGCAGGTGCTGCAGCTCCCACAGCTGCACAGCCCTGCCCTTCTCAGCTCTCCAGAGTAGGAAAGGTAACAAACTGTAGACTGATGTCTGCCCTTAACGGGGTTTTTTATCTGTTCAGGGGGTCTGTTTGTTTGCTGTAGTCACAGCAAGGTTTGTTTTCTGGAAGCTATTTGTTAAGGAGATAGAAGGAATAGAAAATAAAAAATGACTGTATGCAAAGATTATTGGGTGATTACCTCAAGATAATTGGGTAATTAAGTTAAAGGCTTGCTTTCCTTTCTGCTTAGGCCTCCAGTATGTCTGAAGGTGAGGAGGTGACTGAACGTCAGGGCAGGCATTGCTGGGCAGAATTTTCCTGTTAATAGAACAGATTGCTCCTCTGTAGCTAAACAGAGGGGCAAGGAGACTGGTCCCTGTGAGTTTGTTAGAATCCATGAAATTATTCACCTTCAATTTTTTCTGCTACTTAATTGGCAAGGCACTACAGTAGGTGCTGTAGGGCTCCAGGAAGTGTTCTGTGCCCTGCACTGAGTAGGGGTACAGGGAGCAGATGTGCCATGCATCTGTAAAAGGCAGGAATTTGCTGCAGCTGTAGGGGTAGGATTTAATGGCCTTGCTGCTCTCTTCTGGATCCATGGCTTTTGTTTAGACATTGCACACCTGCCCAGCCCATTAATGCAGAGACCAGGGGCCAGGGAGTGTCATCCTAGAACTACATTTTCCTCTTGGGCTTCAAAAGATTGTTTCCTTAAATCTGGTACCCAGACACTGAACAGAAATCCAGCAGTCTTACCCACTGCTCTTTCAGCCCTTCTCAGCTGTTTTTCAGTCCCTGTCAGACTTCCCATGCAGAGCAGTCAAGCTGCAGAACTTGCCACATGACACTGGGGGTGTGAAGAGCTTCGAGTTCCCAGGTAACCTGGAAAGGTTCATGGATGAGAAGTTTAGTGGGAGTTAATAAATGCATAGAATAACATGCCTGACTGAGCAATTTCCAAAGTCAAACAAATAGCTGGGGGGTTGCAGAAGAACTGTTGCTAACTGGTCATGCTGTTCTTTGTTTCTCTGGGCATCAGGTTCTGGCTACTGTCAGACAAAGTGTGAGGGACAGACAAATCCTTGGTCCCACCCAGCAGTGCTCATCTCTTTGCTCCAGAAGTGCTGGGATGAAGAATTCAGTGCAAGAGGGAGGCTTTTCCCACCTAACCATGTGCTCCTTTGCAATGAGCCTCCCTAAGAGCCCTATCCAACAGAGTTCTTTCCATGCCCTTTTGCTGATCACCTTCCGCCACCGAAAATTCACGTGATCCTCTAATGCTATTGTTGTAAATGCTAATAATAAATCCAGGTGACATTGATGGTTCATACATAGCACTTCAGTGTGCTTTCACTGCACCACCTGCACTGAAAGGAATAATTGCACATTCACTAAGCCACATCTCTGCAGGCTGTCCAGCATCCACAAGTGCCCATAACCACTCTAGCACACTTTGTACCTCCTGGATGTTTATCCAGAAGTTGTACCATGTCATGGCTGCAGCTGGTCTCTAGCTGCAAAGATAAATTTGGCCATAACAGACCTCCAAACTGGACCAGCCTAGAAATAAACAATGGGTGAGGCATGATAGGATGGATTTGAACTCAAACAGGGACCCTAGCCAATCCCTTCCAACCCTGAATGCAGACACATCACTGGCCAGGAACTGGGCAGTGCTGAGAGCCTGAACAATCAGTTGTCCAAGCCCTGGAGTTTTGAACCCCCTGTAGAAGGGGACACCACACAATAAACCACACTGTTTGTCTCATGATTGTCAGTGAGTCTGGTCGTGAATCTGTCTCCAACCTATGACCAGTAATGAAATAGTACCAGACTGGGCTCTGGATTCTTATCTCTATTACTCAGCAGAGTTGAAACAGAAATGGTTTTGCAAATGATCAAGACCTGCCCCTGATCTCTCCTCTCCTTTTGGTGCACAATTGATCATAATCAATGCTTGAATGGACTCTCAGATGTAAGTTACAGGCTCAACTGCTCTCTCTGTGACTGCTTCATCAGCTATTTTCTTCCAGGGACACATAAGACAGATCTCTTTAAATTCCCTTTTGGCCTCAATTGCAATACCTAGCAAGTAAAATCCAGCCACCACATTTTCCCCTTGTCCCTTCAGCAGTCAGCTACACCATCATCTTCTGATTTACATCAGCTGAGTGAAGCACTAACCAAGTCAAAACCATTTGACACGGGCACTTGGCATTTCCTGAGCATCCTCATTCTTTGACAAGGCTTTAACTGGGCACAGGGAGGGCAGACTGGCACAATCTCTGTGTTAGTTCTGAGTTCTCTGTGCACTGGCATGCTATAGGAAGCCAGCAGGCTCCTCAGGAAGAGTTAGCCCTTCTAGCCAGCCAAAAAATCAGGCATCTGTAGTACATGGAGGGCTGTGTTCAGCCTGAGGTGGAAACTGGGGAACTCCAAACTTATGGAAGGTGGAAAGGCTCTCAGGGAGTAACTAGGCATTCCATTAGCATGGAAGTTGGATGGCATCAAATGAAATTAGCACAAGGCAAATTCACAACCAAGAGCTCCTCATCACACCAGTGTTAGCTGAGCTGCAAAATTTCTTGCCAGAGAACACAGCTCCCAAAAGAAACCTTTAGGGAAGAAACCTATCAAATACAGATCATCACCTCTACTTCGGAACTTAAGCCCAAGGCATTGAAAGTTGGGAATATACTGCCAAATATGATTTTGTGCTTACCTTTGTTTTATATTTCCTGTAGCATCTGCTGTTGGCCACTGTCAGAAGCAGGAACCAGGGCTGAGCAGACCTCTGGTCATCTGCTTGTGGCTGTTCCTGAGATTGTGATTAAAGACTCTCCTGCCTCACTACAAAGACCCAAACCTGCTGTTCCCCTCACTGTTCTGCAGCAGAATCCCTTTTATTTGTACAGGTTGGGTTTCTATTGGGTGTGGGTTCAGGAGCTCATCACTTGCCTGATAGCAAGTACAGGTTCAGCCCAAGAAAGGGGAGGAGGGAAAGCAAAGGGATTTATCCTTCTGTTTCTGGAATATTGTACCGTTCCTACATTGTTGTGTGCCCAAGAGGAGGTCAGAAGAGGTCAGGTCCATGAAGCGACTGTGGGACAGAAAGACTGCAAAACAGACACCTCTTTGAGCACAGGAGCCACACCCAGGCATCAGCTTCTGGGAGTGAGTATTGCTAGTCCTGCCCAATATTCTTAATGATGAAATCTGGCCTCAGACTTCAGTGAATGCTGGGTTTTGTTCTGGATTATGCTAAATCACGTGGGAATACACAGCACAAATAGTGTCTGCTAGGGATTTTAAATAATATTGAATCATTTTGCCCTAACCAAGCACCCTAAGTGGTGCTGTAGATTGAGCTCTTGTGATCCCTGGGGTCACCTACGCTGCCCTGCTCTCTAGGAATCCCTTTTGCCTGTTGGGAATTTCCAATTCTAGAGCTGCACAGTAGCATATTAACAAAAGAAAGCCCTGCTGTGAGCAGTGATAGTAGGGAAAGAGGGAGATATGTCTTGCCTTAAGTATGGCCCTGAGCCTGTTGCTGACTGCAGAGAGCCAAGGTAAATATGTGTCCAGCATCATTTCTGCCTGCTGTCAGCCTTGCTTCTTCCTCACTTGGCTGATTTTCACAGACAAAGCACCGTCACTTAGTGTGATACACATTCCTTCTATTGCACTGGGAATAATCCTTCATTGCTATAAGCTTTTTCAATTTTCTTAAGGCCTTTTACTACTTAGCCAGCATAGCATAATTTATTTTGTTGAGTGGTTTACACATCGAAGTGTGTGAAGTTGTATTTATATGTCTCTGATGAGTTCTTTCCTGGCTAGTAGATCAGTGTTGTGGGTTTTCATTTTTGCTGTAGCTTTCTGCTTTCACAGTGCGATTTTTCACCTAAAATGAGACTTCAGACCTGCTGACTTCTACCACTTCAATCACACCAGTTCAATTCTCAACTCCAGCAGACACAGTAGAGCCTGTCACCTTCCCTGTAGTGGGAGCTTCTCACTTTTGTCCAGAGTAGCTGAGGACCCTCGAAAGAGCAAACTGCAACTGTCCCTCTGAGGTGCTGTCCTTGGGTTTTCTGGCTCCATGCCCTTAGTTTAAGTTACATGTGTTTTTCCATACTTTTCTTACATATAGTTTTAAAAGTTTAGGCTCTGTCTACCCTTGCCTTTAAAACTGAAGTGGCTCTTCCCTCTCCATACATTCTCCTCCCTCTTGGAACATAAGCTTTTTGTAAACTGTAAGGTGTGAGAAACAAGGGTGATTAAATCTACCTGTGGGTGTGCACAGCTAAAGTTACACTTGTTTTTGTGCAAGTGCCATCAGTGACTGAGAGCTTGTGCAGCACCTCAGGTAGGACAGAGCAAGACACAGTCAGAGCCATCAAACACTGCCCAGTCCTCACTATTTTTTGTGAAAGGATGAAGAGGCAACACACTCCTCCCAGATATGGTGATAAACAGATTTCAGTCACAGCACATCACTCGATCTGCCATAAATGCCTTTTGGGAAGTGCCCAGGTTCAGCTGAGGGCCATGTTTATGTGAGGCTTAGGACCAGGGGTTTTTAACAGAGGCCCAAACCTTAGAGAGAACACCTATATTTGTCAATATAGTATCTATGGAGTCTATTGTTATTAAACTAATCAGGTTAACAAAACTCCACAGCTTTTCCTAAAGACAGATTCAGAGGATTTAAAGTTCAGGGAGAAGAGCACCTTCTGTCCTTGCCCTCACTGGCATGCTGTTCAGCAGACTGGGCCCTTGGTAGTACAGTGACACTTTACTGCCTTTTGGACTGGTAGGAAGAAAAAGGAAAAGAATGTTTAGAGGAGGCTGAGGTGTTCATGGTAGGAAACAGGAGGAGAAACCAGGCCTTGTTATTAGATGCAAAATCATCCCCATTAGTGGATTCACCTGCATTCACCTCAGCTGAGAAGGGTCTTTGCAAGCCTCATACACACACTCAGCTCCAGGTCCTCCCCCTTGTCCCATCATCCTCTGACCTCCAGCTGCAGGGAAGCACTGGAGCAAATCATTAGGCAGGGCACAGGTGACTCTTTAGGACAACTTTCACACCCTTCCCTTTGGATGAGTGCCACCTGCACAGATGGCTTCCTCTTGGCTCTGCTTTCTGCTGAATTGTAGGTATTGGAGCCTGCCTCAGATCAAATCTGCCTTTGCATCACTGAGGAGAGACCAGAGCTGCGTGCCTGCTTGTGAAAGAGCATCATACTCCCTCAGAAATAGGAGGCTCCCTTCCTGTTTTGGGATATCTTACCTGCTTCTTGCAATGTTTGGAGGATTGCCAGGAGAAGAGGAAAACGGGCCAAAATAAAAAAGCATTACATCTAAAGAGGGTAAATTAAAATGTGAATGGGCTGTTGGAAGCCTAATTCAAGCAATAGCAGTAGCTGATCATTAACTTTTCTATAGCAGAGCAGGCAGTGCTATAAAAGCATATTACTAAGATTAATTAATTAAGCACCACAACACCTCTTAAGTAGGTGGATTGCCTCCCTGAATAGGAAAAAAGTAATAGAAAAGTACTCTGTGGAACTTAATTGGGAGTACATCAGCTGCACAGAGCCCCACACCCACTTTTCCTCACTCACTGTACAAAGCTACAACAACAATTCCCTCTTATAGCTCTGAGCAAAGCATTTGCCCTGCCATTAGTGACCAGCTGGGATTTGTGGTCAAGATATTCCACATGGCAGCTCATCCCTACAGTTATTAGATGTTTTACTACTTATTCCTTAATTAAACACCTCTTTCTTTAGCACAATAGCGTAGCATAGCAGCAGGGGGCAGTGACTGAAGTCCAAAGATGAATTTACAACTATTTTCTTACCAGAGGCATCCGACAGGGTCATGAACTACAAGCCAACCCCAGTGAAACCAGCAGAAGAAGGCTTATAGGCAGCTGAAGTCCTGGAAGCCAGAACTAGACAGAAGAAGCTGTAAGGAGGCTTAGTTCAGTCTACAAGCAAACATGCAGGTTAAACAAACACAGACTTAAACTGCTAAGAGCAGGCAGCCACTGAAGTGGCATGGGATAGAAGATTTTATGTAAAGGGTTCCTATAGGTTTTGGAAGATAAAAATATCCTTTTCCAGTTTACACTTTGTATATAATAGAAGAAAAAGATCCATTTAAGCCCAAGAAGCATGAAGCAGTTTACCTTCCACTTCCTTTAGCTCTGAGCACTCTTCTCCTGCCCTCCAGCAACAAACTGAATGAATGCCTCTGCTGCTCCTTCAGTTTTTATAGCCCTCCTGTTCCCCACAAGCCTTTGCAGCCCTTCCCCTCCTCTTCCTCCTCCCCTGGGCTTTAACCTAAGTTCAGCATAGGTTTTAGTTGTTATAGCCATCTTTTTCCACTGAAATTGTGTTCTACTAAGGGCAATAATGCCTTCTTTCTTTCATTTTGGAAGGAAAACAGTTTTAATGAGAAATATTTCCACATCATAGTGTAAACCTACTCATAAGCTTTGATATGTTCTTCTGTTATGGAGTCATTTGCTACAGCCCTGTCTAAAATTTGGAGCTCGGATGTCAAAGAGGACATCTCCTCAGAGGATCTTGAGGAAGAAAGGTAAGAGAATTCTGCTGATCATGAGAGAAAGAGATAGTGGTGTTTGATCCTTTTGTGTGTGCTGCTGCTACACTTTCAGTCTGCGGCTGAAATTTTCCTGAAATTGTTCAAATGTAACCTTTCTTCCTTGGTTCCATCAGGCAGCAAGGCCTGAGGAAAGATTTCAGTGTTTCAGTGTTGTCCTTTGCACAACAGAAGGCAAACACTCCTCTGTGTCTGCTCCCTGCCCTCCCTTAGAGGTGGGAGGTTCACCCCTTCCCTGGAGAAGCCTTTCTTTGATGCTGGATCTGCCCATGTCATACACACTGCATTTGGTGGCAGCCTGTGGGTTTGCAGGGAGTAGGTGCCTGTGACTAAATACATGAAGAAATTACTGGTGATACTTGGATTGTCCATCTGAGTCTCTGGAGATGTGTGTTTTCTTCAGCATGATGAAGCTCTTGGGGATGCTCTGCCAATCCATTCTGTGGCCCAGGTAAACACTCCTAGTGCTGTAATTTTACCTGCTGTAGGGGAGATACCTCCTGCCAGGAAAGTGATGGGTGTTTTATAAAACAGATGTGGGTCTGTTCCTTTCACCTGCTCCTGCCAGCCCCTGTTTGGTCATTGGGCAGTCATTGAATGGGCTTTGCTCATTGGGGCAGTGACCCCCTGAACCCCACTGCTGCTGTCAGACGTGGGACAGGCCCAGGTGGCCCCTGGGATTCACCTGCTCCCAAAAACAGAGAGCTCTGGGGGACCAGTCCATGCACACAGATGGGGACAGTGAACCAAGCCTCACACCCTCCCCTCTAGGCCCTTGCAGAGGGGGAGTGTGGGGATGTGGGACTTTCTGAGGTGCTTTGCACAAGGCAGTGGTTGTGTTCTTCCAGCAGATCCAGGCAGACAAGCCACAATCAAGCACATTTGGTTCCTATAACAGTGGGGCTATTTATCTCTTCTTCTGTGAGGCCTGGAGACTAAAATCACAGAATCCCAGAATATGCTGAGTTGGAAGGGATGCACAAGGGTCATCGAGTCCAACTCCTGGCCCTGCACAGCGCCATCCCTGAGAATCACACCATGTGCCCAAGAGTATTATCCAAATGCTCCTTGAGCTCTGTCAGGCTTGGTGCTGTGACCACTTCCCTGAAACAAGAAGCTTTTTAAATTAGAGCAGACACACTGATAATCCACCTAGCCACAGGACATTAAGCCTCCATTATTGATGTCTCACTTTGACTCATTTATCTGGTCAGAAAGTCTTATGGGGCCAATTGAGATCACATAGCTCATAATTTTATAGCCAGAAATTATTAAAATAATAACAATAAAGTAATAATAATAAACCTTCACTTACTTTAATGACAAATCTTTATGACTCTGACAATTCCTCCAGCTTGCATATAACTCCAATAGCCTGAAACTCTTCTGTATGAGTCCCGTGCTCTTGTTCCACAATTCCAAGGGTAAAATCTGAAAAGCTGACTTGAACTCCTCAATAGGTGAAAGTCTTTCTGGGCCCTTATAAGAGAATTCACTGAATAGAAAAATCTTTCCCTTGGAATCCAGTTTATTAAAATGGCAAAGTCAAGCACTGTCAAAATCATGGCAAATGCTTTGAACCCGTCACTTTGAAAATAAAGGGCCAGATGGTGATAAACTTTCCTGCTGGCCAGGGAACTTTCTGAATGCTTAGTTATTTAGACCAGACTGGTTTTGGGGTGGTTTTTAAAGTCTGTTTTCTGTAAGAACTAAACTTGGGTTACCTCTCATTTGTCATAGGCTAATGGCAGGTATCACCAGTATAGGCCAGCTGCTTGAGGGTAATGTCACATCCCAGAATAACCTTTCCATTTGACCATGCCTTTGATAAATCAAGGAAGCCTGTGAGCTTATTCCTTGTCATGTGTTCCTCCTCAGTCTTAGCAAGGCACAGTTGTAATGCAGTGGCATGTTAGTTTTGGTTTGTTTGGTTGTTTTTTTTTCCCCCAGGAGACATGAAGTAACGGAACACTTTCAGTACAGGGCTTAAGATCCAGACAGCAGGACAATCCCTGTCCTAACACAAGGAAGGACTGCAGAATAACTGTGCTGGTTGTGGGCTGGCTACTGAACTGAAAACTGCCTGGGGTATGCCCTTAACATGCTCTGAGGCTGCTCAGAATTTGGGGGGTTTGGTTTTGTTTATTTGGGTGCTGCTGAAGAAGCTCTCCTTCCTCTGGTATTTTAAAGGCATGTGTTGTGACCTGTCACTTGCTAGATTTGTTTGATGTGAAATTTGAGTCTGGCCATGGAGAAACACACTGCAGGAATGTGTTTATTTTGCTCTCTGCTGGAAGTAACACTGGTTTCCAGTTTTCTTGAAGTTTCAGCCGAGTGTTGTGTTGTAAATGTAATAATCACATTCAGGAGGAAAATTGGCATGTCAGACCTACAAATGAAGGGCCAGAGCCTGTCATTTTGCTTTAGCTTCTCCCAGACAAACAGCCACATTCAAACAAAACTCATTGCAGAAATGGTGCTAGAAACGCCAAAGTTCAAATTCCCAGCTATGTCCACCCTCCCTAGACATGAAGGCACATCCGCTGAGCCTGTTGGTTTCATCAGCTGGGAGATAACTCTCCACATTTCAAAATACCAAATGGATTTTAAGGCCATTTACTCCTATCCTAAGAATTAAAGAAATCAAATCAAACAAGCAATGAAACCAAAGCAAAACCATTTTTTAGTGCTGCTTGGCTGCTGAGAGATTGTCAAACACAGTCATTTGCTTTGCAAATACTCCCTGTTTAAAGCAACTGTTACATGTATGCAGAGTACTCCCAGTTCAAATGACAATATAAAGGTGTTGAGAGCTAATTAAAACAGTTGATACTTGTTCAAAGCTTAAGGGAGGGAAAACCTGGACAAGCACTGCTTTTTGTTATCCATAAACTTGTCTTTTTTCTAAGTCATGGTTATTCTTAACTAAGAAAACATTACATGAAAAAGTTATTTTACATAGATGAATAAAATGCTATGTATAATTTTTTCATTGCAGCAAACCATAATGTCAGAGCTATTTTTTTCTATTCTTACTGACATGAGAGCAAACTA
Source organism: Cyanoderma ruficeps (assembly GCA_008694505.1). NCBI lineage: Eukaryota > Metazoa > Chordata > Aves > Passeriformes > Timaliidae > Cyanoderma > Cyanoderma ruficeps. Next base: position 1,514,712 of record VZDJ01000116.1, read on the forward strand.
AACTCTACCTTATTTCTGTAGGTTCTTTTTTCTTCAAGGGGGCCAGTCTAGTTTTAATTGAGGTGCTGGAGATGTGCAGTAGGAGTTAAATCACAGAGTCAGTCCCTGCCTGGGGCTTCCTGGAGTTGAACAATGACATATGGGGACTCTAAGGGTTAAGTCAATGTCAGATTCTGCTAAAGACTTTCTTTTTCTTTACGCTCAATCTCTGTCTATAAAATTAATGTTATTTATGGAGATGGGTATGTTATGTGTGATTTTTACTTCTCTTTGAAAATTGCTCCAGTAAAGCTTTAGTATTTTTCCCTACTTATCAGAACAAGTACTCTGACAGGTCCACATGGCATAGGAGAGGGACACCTGCTGTGTATTTACATTTATTTATGATCTTTTACTATGTGTAAAATGCAATTTTACCCAGACCATATTATAAGCCCTTGAATGAGAAGTGAGAAATTATTAGTGTGTTTCTTCTTTTCCAAGAATAACTATCAAAGTACAGCTCCTACACATTAGTACTTGCATTTCTGCCTCAAGCAGCTCAGTGGACAGAATTACTAGTGTAAACTTATGGTGGTTATTTAGCTGTACATCACTCTGTACATTGAGAGGAGAGAAGAAAATCCTAATACTTCAAATACCAGCACTTGGGTGAATTTAACCAGGCATGTGACTGTATAATCCCATGGCTCTAAGAGCAGATGGAGTCATCTAGGAAGTATTTGACATAGTTCTGCTTTTAGCTTTTGCATTTAGGAGAACACGTATCAACAAGTAAAAATAAGACCTCATATCTGAAGTCAGTGTTGAGGACCAGATTCTCAACTGCTATAAATGTGACTCTATTATTATTATCATTATTATTACTACTACTATTAATATTTACCAGCAGACAATCTAATCAAGCTTAAGAAAAGTACTTTAAAAATGACAGACTACAAGCCAAAACCACAGGCACAATTTTGCACACACGTATCAAATCCAAAATGGAAAATGTGGAGATTAAGCATGCAGATCTCAAAAAAAAAAAAAAATCCACTGCAAAACTGGCCACTGTGGACAATTGATAGTGATTTGAGAGACTGATTATGAGCCTGTTGTAGTTTAACTATATTGACTGGCACTCCTGTGATAGTTGCTTTATTAAGCACAGTCATTTTGATCATTAATTTCAGCATGAAACGGTTTTTACAGAGGCTTTTGTGCATTAGCCTAAATGATTCTTCACTAAAGAGAGAAATCAGTATGTCAGTATGGTACTGGACATCTTTGAAGTTTGCAAAATTTAACTGCCCAGATGTTTCATGAAAGGCTTTCAATTCAGATATTATTTTCAGCCTGGCTGCCTACCAGAAAATAAATACCCTTCAATTTTTCATGGAGCCAGGAGAGTCTGAGAGCGTTTTTCTGCTCTTCCCTGCCCCCCCTGCCTGGCTGCCAGTACCGAGGTGCCAGAGTGACACCGCGTGGCCAAGGGAGAGGCAACACAAACATCAGGAATAATAAGAAAATGAAACTTTTATCCCAAGTACACATCAGGACTTTACATGTCTTGTTGCAGCTCTTCAGAAATAGTCTTTGCTAAAGTTCCATTGTTTTTATTTTCATACGTGTATATCTTAATCTCCAAATACCAAGAAAGAAAATAAAATTTATTTAATTACTGATCTAGGGAAAACGACCAGATTTACACCATGAGATTTAAAAAAAAAAAAATTTACACTTTCCTGAAGTCTTTTAAATGTTATTTTTATATTCATGATAATTTCTCTGACAACTTTTAAGAAATATTTTCTTCCTTATAGAAACACAAAATTATTTAAGCTTTCTTACCCATCTCCCAATTTTATACATTCTACACTGTTTTGGTTCTTCTTTTTATCCTTTTGCCTGTCACCAAAGGATGCTGAGTAGCTTCCCAGGAATTCAGTGGTTTCAGTATACCCCAGGAAGAGATTCTGAGCTGAGTGAGGTGATGAGGTAATTAACAGAAGTTGTAATTCCTCATCCTCAGATGATAGTTTTAAAATCAAAACAGATCAAGACAAATCTGAGAGAAGAGAGTCCCCCCCTCCTTTCTTGCAGCCAGTGAGTTAATGGATATTTCAGAAACATATCTGGATTGTGGGGAGAAAAATTGACAGGCCTCAGGCACAATTGTGACACAAAATGTTACATGCTCAGAGCCCAAATCAAACACAGTTCAGCAAACAGCTCTGAAATATTTACACTCCTGTCCACAGCTTGCATGGCAAAGGGGTGAAATGAAGCCCAGAAAGTCAAGGACTGGCTCACACTGAGTGAATTCTGAGGTAACACAGAAAGGTTGGGATCCTGTGGGGAGCCACCAAAGATAGGGACACTAAGAAACACAGCCTTTTCCCTGCCTGCCTTCACCTGGTTAAATCCTTGCTGATCTCCACAGGGCCCTGAAGGCCTGCCAGGCCCCCAGGAAGCTGTTCAGAGAACACACAGAGGGAAAAGGACTGACCTCTCCTTTCATCCCCCCTTGCCACCAGTTGGGAGCATTTTAGAGTCTCTCTTGTATGAAGAGTCAAGATGGGACCCCCTCAGGTGTTAGATCACCCTCCCCATTGTCTCTAGTGCCCTTGGGAAGTAACACATGCAGAGCCAGCCCTTGGTTGGGCTGTGATGTTCTTCCTCTAATCACTGTCAAGGGGAATGGCCTTAAAAAAAGTGCCTCTGTGCTGCCTCTTAAGGCAATAGGTGAGATAAGAGTGGAGAAAAAATAGCACTGAAGGGTGGTTGGAAATGGCAATGGGGACTATTAATGATACAGGCACAAAACCTCCCCTTTTTTTACACAAAAACCCAGCCCTCTTCTGAAAGACCAACAATTGGCAGGAAAATGATAGCTGATGTGTCTTGTGTGAAGAAAAGCAGTAGATGAAGAGCCAATAAAAACCAGGGAAGCTCTTTTAGCCCCACATGGGTTTGAAGGGCCCATGGGCCTTGCTAAGCAAGTCCAAGCTGTCATGGGAAAAACACGTTTCTCAGGCCCAAGGATCCATGCTGGAAATAACCCAAATCCCTGGGTTTGGCTCTCAGTCCAACACTTGGCCTTGCATTGGGCCAGGTATTCTGGGAGTTGTATGCAGGCTTTCTTAAGAATTCAATTGGTTGTCACTTAAAATAGTTGGGGAAAAATCTGTTTTTAAAAAATCCCCTCCCAACAGTCTATTCTAAACCCTTCAGAGGTCAGAAAGATTTTCATTAAATTCAAAAAACTGAATATAACTATTCCTGTAAAGCCACTAATTATTCCCCTGGGCATCATGCCTGTCACTTTAGCAATTTAGAGAGAGCAGCTCTCACCTCCAGTCCTTCCATTAAAGGCAGCCAGCCACCTGTACTGGAGATACATGTTTGAGACCACTCAATTAATCTGTTAGCAGCAGCATCAATAGCCTGCTATTGATTCAAACACAACAAGAATATATTGAAACAGCCAGGCTGAAGTAAAATATGCCCAACAACAGAAGAGAATACCCAGTACCCCGCTGACATTTACACATGAGGAGACAATGCTTTATAGAGGAATACAGTGGGAACAAAATCAAAAGCCATTACCTGGAATGAGCCATTGATGCAGCAGATGTAAACCAGAGCAGCTGGTGGTCAAAGCAATGGGAAATTCTTAGATTACTCCAAAAATTGATGCAGCTTGTCAGAAAATAAGGCAAGGAGCTTGGTGGAGAATAAATAGTCAGGCTTAATGAAAGCAGGGCTTGTATATCAGTGTTTCCTTATTTCCACCCAGTCTTTACAAACCCGATATAAAATAAAATCAGAGCCAGTGGTAGTGCTCTGCCTTTGTGCAGGTCTGTGGGCAAGAAGGAAATAGTGCTGTTCAAAACTGGTTGTTCAGAAGTAACCCCAGCTACCACCATGGGAACAGATTCCCACTCTTTTTAAATTTGCTGCTTTAAAGTAATTTTAAGTGTAGCAAATGCAATAGGGCTGAATAGGTGTCTTCTTTCTGACTCCAGCAGGTACATTTCCCATCCCCTCTGCACCAACATAAAACCTTCACCTACCCTGCATTTCAACAGCCTGCTAGCACCTGGCAACTTAAAAAAAACCCCTAACCACTGCCAAGCCTCAGGCTGATCCTGTGTAAAATCCTATTCTTGTATACACAAAACTTTTTCACCTACATTACGTTTTAATGGCATGGAGGACAAGCAAATGAAGTCAAACACCAAAGTTAAGTTCATCATTTTCAGCTGGGGTTTACTTGTGCTCTAGTAGAAAACAAGATACTGAGCAGCCATAGTACCAGAGGCAATGCTGATGCAAAGTTACATCATAGAACTTTATTTTAGAGAGGAGCACATGGTTTTTAATAGTCATTTAATCTCCAGTTCTTACAACATTCAGAAGAAAGCTACTGCAGTGGGTATCAATAAATAGGTCTTCTGATTATCACCCACAGTGGGTTAAATCCCCGAAGTGCAGGGCACACCAAGTTTTCACTGGAATAAAATTGGGTTTTAGTTGGCCAAAGCTTGAATATCTCAAACCTTCCACATGGGAGGTGCAGGCAGCAGGGCAGTTACTAAGAGTAAATGATATTTTCCATCTGGGAAGTGATTTGCCTCACTGGTAACTTTGCCCCACTGATAACAGTGGAGCTGTGACAGTGAGTCAGGTGTCTCAGTCTGATACTCAGCACCTGATCTCACCTGAGGCACAGATGGACAGCATTGTGTTCCCCTGCTTTACTAGGAGCACTATAATGGCTCTTTCAGAAGTACAGTGATGTCACAGCAGCCTGCCTAAACAAGAAAGACTGCAGACTTGGAGTAAGTTATTGTTTGAAAAGCTCTCTCTGGAAATTTTAGTACTTAATGTTAGTTAAGATAGGCCGAATGCTTTAGCCTATCACATTAAACTAAGACACCAGTTACTTGCAAAACAAAAATAAGGCTTTACCGAGTATTGCAAGCAACAGAATATTTCATTTGCCCAGCTGAAGCCTTTTCCACACACAGAAACTGGTCTATGCACTAGCTTCTGATTTTTAATGCAGTTACTGGCAGGTTCCCCTTTCTCTACACCAAGGTAACCAATTAGGCAGCAGCAATTACAAACCTCTTGGCCTGTAAACCTGTATCAAGTTACTACATGCAAATAGAGACAAATTAGGTCCCTACCTTGTCTTGAAATTGCATCCTTCCACTGGTGTTAACAGAAAGGAGTCAGCCATCACAATCTTCTCCCCCACTGCCTTCCACTGAGTAACTTACCTGTATGATTTCAAAAAACCTCTCCTCCTCAGTGCTCTGCTATCAAATGACTCCATTAAGCCAAGACTCCAATATTTCTGGAGACTAAGAAGCACTTTGCAGAGAACAATGGTAACACCCCAAGTGGCATTTATCTCTCACCACACTGCTTCTTAACAAAAGCTACATCTAACACTTTCTGCTACTCATGGACACAATAAACATCTGATGAACTAGATGGATGTCATCATCTCCACTGCTTTTAGTGTCCAGATTCAGCAGCTGTAGGACAGGGCTCCTACAAACCTCACTGTTTATAGAGTCCACATCAGTGTTTTCACACCCCTGATTTAGCAATCTAAGTACTTTCAATACTGTTCCCCACTGTGCTGCAAGCCTTGGCCCCAACCAGCAAAGAAAAGAGCACTACAGTGCCCAGAGCCAATAAGACTTAGACCAGATGTACACCCCATCCCTACTGATGTGTCTGAAGGCCAAGAATGGAGGGAGCAATTGGGAACTACCATAAAATCTGGTTTTAGTAACCATTTGAATTTTATATGAACACTCTCACCTGTTAAGTGCCAGGGAGCTTTAAAAAGCTTCTGCTTTAATTATGGCAAAGTCTGTAACCATGGGGCATCTCAGTTTATGATTACAGTTCCTAGGAGTTCACATGCCAACATCTCAGTTAATTCTTGGGCCTCCAAGATAAAAACAGAGCAAGGGGCTTTTCTCAAATAATGATTTACAGCTACCTTCAAAAATTCAAAACAAGTTTGGCAATCTACACTTCTCTAAGTTGCTGTTCTTCAGCATCTCTCACAGTAGATGTCCTTTGGCACATCAACTGCCATGCTCAAGTAAAATCCTAACTGCCTTGACACTGAAACATCTCAAACTTGAGACTTTCCTGTCATACCAGGAACAACCATTTAGAAGTTTGGGTTAACAGCTTTTTTTAGCCACATGGTACCTTTCCAGTGCACTCCCAAGAAAACAAGAGTCCTTCTGTAGAGCAGCTGTGGCCTGGAAATAAATTCAGTCCTTCACTGGAGTTAAAGCTTTATTTATAGAAAGGTGACTGCATTAATTGCAGCAATATTTGCATTGTATTTGAACTCAGCACTAACAGGTTAATATTTACATTTAGATAACACAAACCAAAACAAACTGAATACAAGCAATCTTAAGAGCAAAAAGACAGACATACAAATTACAGACTTGAAAGTAAAAGTAATCACAATTATTTCACTCTGGATGATTTAGTCCAAAGGTCTATTTCTTAATCAGATTAGCAGGAAGAGTGGATTTGTCCAAGTCATCAAAATATGGATGGTTCAAAGCCATTTTGCCAGAAATCCTTTTTGCAGGATCATAAATTAACATTTTCTGGAAGAAAAAAGAAACACATTTACTTCCTCATGAAATGTGAACTAAAATCACATTAAATAGATATTTAACCATAATAACAATAATAATAAAGTAACTACAAAGACATTTTCCCCCTTTGTTCTCTGCTCTCCCAGTTGGAGAGGTTATTTTCCCTACAAGTCAGTATCAGTGCATGACATCTCAGGAAATGAAGAATCCTGTTTACCTCTCTGTTCAATAACCAAGCCCTTGCCTGTGTCTGGGTACCACGTGCACTGAACTAAATCTACAACCAGGCACCAAGCAGCAGTAATTGTCTCAGCTTCCTACTGAGGGAAATTAATAAGCTTTAGGCTGTTAAAGCCTAAATGTTTACAAGGACAAGTGGCCTTACACTTGTTTTGTTACTGAAACTGAACAAAGTGATGTCAAATTGCTTCTGCTCAGGTTGGTGACTTTACAATTAAAATAGGAGAATGCTCAATTTCAAGATCCAAATTGGAAAGCAGACAAACAGGTAGAACTGAAGAAAACAGTTACAACTTGAGTCTCTTTGCAATAAAATACTTCAACTGGATACCTCAATAAAGGTGATGAGAGCAAAAACAACCCCCAGAAGTTTCTAAAACAGGAGAAAATTGTTTTTCTAGCCATTAAAAAAAGTACCTATAGCTTATATCATACAAGGGGTCAAAAAAGGGAATGAAGCATTCAGCAGTTTAGTACTGGACCCAAAATGAGCAAAGTCTGTTTATTTCTCCTTACTAAAGGACAGACCATTTCAAATTCCAGTAATCAGGATTCCACCAGCTGCCTTTGCCCTGTCTCCACAACAAATCTGTCTTCCAGAACAAAGCTTAACCAGCATTGCTCTGCCCAGTATGCAGTCTTGACATTTAACTATCTTTACACTTCATTCTACAAGGAGTCTTCCAAGTCGATTTAAACCACTGAATTTGCATTTATATTCTCTGAACTCCTGCCAAATGCAATGCTGCCTCTACATTTAACCTGGCATGGCAAATTTTACCTTGTGGCAGGTTCCCATTACCTAGACCCAGTACATGTCCTATAGTTAATTCTGGTATCAAAGGTTCTCTCAAAATTGACTCAAAGAGGGAAATTTCTCTGAAAAAGGGATGCTGTGACACTGAGACTAGAGCACCACAACTGATAGGGTAGGTGAAAAACTTCTCTGAGCAGTCTGGAACATTAGTTTTTCCTGGCACCTACTGTCCTGATAATTCAAAGTTTTTGAGGACAGCCATCCAATGCTTTGAAATACTGGCCATAGAAGTCATTTAGCTTATGAGGGTCTTAAACTCACAACCTCACTCATGCAATTTGAATCACACACTTTTGTGTTGAGATGTTTTCAAAACCAGCTCCTTTACATACTGATTCCATCTGCAATAGTCTACAGAAAAAAATTAAACATCAAAACATTTTTCATTGACATATCTGAGCTTGTGCTCTAGAAGGAATTATTCAGTTTTGTTGCCTTTAAAGTTATATTCCGGGTTTAAAAGGCTTAAAAGTGCCATAGGAAACTAAAAGGGATTCCAGTCAGGAATACCACTGTCACCAGGCACTAACAGGAAACTAAAATGTCACCACTGATTAAGGCAGAACTGTACAACACTTTAGAGAATTTAATATGCTTTGAGACTAGAATTATGTTAACACCATGAAGAACTAGTACTTTTTTTTTTGCCTTTATTAGCAGCAGCCCCAACCACTGGCTCCACACAGTGACGCCCCACCTAAGCTCAGATGAGCCCTTGGCTCTTTTTCATACAGCTGTTTCAACAAGATTCTCCAGCCAGTTCCATTGATTTTAGTTTGTAAATACAGTCAGCAACAATTCTATTTCAAACCGATTTAATAAAGATGCTGTCAGGGGTCTTATCTCTGTAAGACAACTGTGCTGCAAAGTTCAGAGCTATCCAGGACAACTACATGTTCAACAAATGTTCAGGCTGTGTGAACTGGGGCTCTGTCCCAAAAGAAAAACTGTGAGAAACTGTGTTCATTTGAGCTTTCTGGGTAACACAGCTTCATTCAGAGTATTCTGCCATTTCACCAATGTGGGTAATGAACTGCTTTGTGCCTGCATTCAGCCATGAGCCAGGTACACAGGTGCTGCTGTGCGAGGGGGCTCTCAAGTGTCAGCCTGTCTTGACACACAGAGCACCCAACCCACACCCCTGAATGTAGGTCTGCACTGTACAAAGGCAGCTTTTAACAGCCAAGGGACAACCAAGGTAAGTTACTGAGGACATGGACGAGCACACCTAAGATGTGACCTAAATTAGCCCACAGTGGCAGCACACGAGCTGGAAGAGCACTAAATGGAAAAGACTGATGAAGAGCTTGCCAATTAAAAGCCTGGTGTGGTAATTTAACTGCCTGGTCGCAGAACTAAAAGAAACTCACACTAGACACAAAAGATACCAATTAAAAGTTAATAGACCGCAGCCAAAAATATTTAACTCAAAATTTAAGGGCAGTTGAGACAGACCCTACAGACAGACTTGAACTAAGGTTCTTGTCTCATCTAATCAATACATTCAGCTGCTTCTAGCCTTGTTTATTAAGACCACCATGAAAGTTTAACCAAGATGAGCCCACCAAGATTAATCCACATGCTACCATAAAATAAACATTTCCAACTAGCTTGGCAGTCATACAGCCACATCACAATTGGTGCTGGCAGCAGAAAGGTGACACAGCTGCTTTATGGGCAGAAGTTTTCACCTTAAACCTCTTTGAAAAGACTCATCCTCATTTTCTAGTTGTACCTGGCTTATTATTATAAAAAAGCTGAGGCATAAATGCCTCATGTGAAAAACAGTCAAGTATTACTTGTGAAAGAAGCGAATGTCACCCAAGCTGTCAGTTCCACAAGAATGAAGTCTCATACTTGAAGAGCTGATAGCTTGAAGAGCTCCATATTTTCCTTCCAGCCATGACTGATTAGGGCAGCTTTGTGTATTCTGGAGTATTTCAAACAGCCCACTCAGTTTCTTAATCAGCAGTTTAGGACAGATTACTTACAGACAGCAGATCAAGTCCATCTTTATCCAAGTTTTTGACATGTGTTTCAAGGCTGACAGGTTTCCATTTTGGGAATGTGTTCTTATAGTCTTGCAGGGATTCCACCTCAGGCCACACCTCATTGTTGGGGGTCCCTAAAGCTCTGTACAAGGGTAAGCAAAATACTAAGCAGTTTAGTCTGAAATTTGTTATGTGCTATTGCACTTTTAATTGCACACAACTTTTGTGTGGTGCCACTCAGGTAGCAAGGAAAGGTTCAGCCTTACATACCTGAAGATTCTGAAGATCTGGTCAATCTCTGAATCCCCATGGAAAAGTGGCTTTTTCGTTGCCAACTCAGCAAATATGGTCCCTATGCTCCAGATATCTACAGGAGTAGAGTAACGAGCAGATCCCAGCAGCACCTCTGGAGACCTGTACCACAGTGTCACTACCTGGGCAACAAGGAAAGGGTAAGTGTGTGGAATCAGGTCCTTTAATTGACTGCAAGAACAATGGCTAATTTTTTATTAAGCAGCATTCACAGTTTTTGCTAAAAACAGCCAGTACTAGAGGTTTTAGTCAAAGTGTAATACTAGTTTCAAACTTTGTTTGTGGACAAGCCAACCCCACTGCAGTAGCTTCTAGTTGAAGAAAAGCAGCTGCCTGCATGCCTTCCCTAAGATCAGGAATCCTCTGGCACCCAGCCACAAAACCCCTCAAACCAGAGTGCTCTGCAAAGCAAAAATGCCTTTATGAGACACTGACCAACAAGTTTGAGTCCATCTGACTGACTGAGTGGGATTCATTAAATGCTTTGGAACCTTAGAGTGAAACCACAGTCAAAGAAGTGGAAAACTTTTGGAAAACAAAACAAAACTTTTTCATAGTTATGTTAGCTTATGGCTTGAAAAAAACTTAAAAAAACCTTTTTTAATTATTTTTGCTGTTTCAGAATCAGCTCTTAGCAGGAAGCAAGCACACACTATGCAAACCACCAGAAGTATTTCCCAACTCACTTCATGAGTGTAGACCCGCACTGGAATCCCAAAGGCTCGGGCCAATCCAAAGTCTGCCAGTTTAATAACCCCCTTGTCATCTATCAGGAGATTCTGAGGTTTCAAGTCTCTGTGCAGAACTCTTCTTGAGTGGCAGAAGACAATACCTTGCAAAATTTGGTACAGATAGCTCTAGAAAGGATGAGGTGGGAGGAAAGAAAGAAAAGAGTTACCTTTAGCACATGTCAGTGTCCTGCAACACAAAGGTGCTCCCCTCATTAGCTCTCCCCACAGCAGCAGGAAATGCAGATCCAAAGCATTGCAGATATTGAGTTAATATCAATCAAAAAGCTACACAAATTAATTCTGAACATTAGTTTAAGGCGGTTTAAATCTCAGTAATTAAAAGATTTTCAAGTGGCATTTGAAAGCAAAACTCACATTCATCTTATTATCTACAGCTGCTTATTTGACCTTCCATTTCTCCTCAAGGAGTTAATTATACTGAAAACAGGAGCTGCTTGTGGCTTAGTAGGTCATCTTTAAATTAAATTCCCTCTTAGGTTAAGAAATTGTCCTCGTTACCTTAACACGTGAACGCTCCAAATACTGGCCAGATGGAATACTATCCAAATATTTCTTGAGATCCATGGAAAGGAATTCAAAGACGAGGTACAGTCTTGAGTCCTGCATGAGAACATCCTGAAGACTAAAAATTGAGTATCCAATTACTTCCGCTGCGAAATGCATGAACTCACATTTCCTCTCTCAACAGGGATACAAGCTGGTATTTCCAGGTTCCTAATATGGAAGTCTTAACTGTCTTCAAACAACAGACCTAGTGAGTTATACTGTCATCTGGAAAATCAGGTGTATCTGAAATAGTATCAAACTGAAACAAAAGCCTATATGCTTCCTCTTAAACTTATGTTCTCTCAAATCAGACAGAGGAGTCTGAAGAAAAAATACTGTTGCTGTTAAAAAACCCCACCTGTGGGTGTTGGTGCCTAGCTTCTGTGAAGCTGGCCTGTCACAGCAAAGCTTGAATTACTGGGAGGGTTTAAGCAAATATTTTATAGGAATCCAATAGACACAGCAGGATTTGTATCCATTTTTAAGTATCTTCTTCATCCTTAAAATGTCGGGGTTCCTAAACCCAAGCATACATACATTGAGACACCACCTGGCTGGAACTTGGCCAGTTTTAAGGCACATTAAAGATCAAGTGTTCTGCTGCATCAAAGAGCAAGCAAATATGTTGTGGGAAGACAATAGCTGCAAGCATTTTCACATGTCAGGTAGTCACTGATGGAAGTTTCACTCATAGCTCAGATGTGCCAGCTATGAAGCACATCCAAATTCCTGCTCCAGAACAGCAGGGAGGAACATCAGAACACTCAAGTCAAATGGTCTGTTTTAAGGGGGTAAATAAACTTCTGAGACTGCCTTAAGTAGCAGCTTTAGCCAGTGTTCATGAGGTATATGCTGCCTCCACTCTCACAATAACCTCTGTGAAAAGAATTTACAGAAATTCCTAAATTAAAAAAAATAATTGTTAGATTCTTAGAACAAGAAGAGGCAGCATGAGGAAGGCTTAATTAGAAAACTGGCATAAATATAGTATTTTAGCTATTTGCTGCAAAGCAGACACTGTGTTAAGCAGAGAGGTTCTCACCTCGCTAGATGAATGGAAAAATAACTTATGATCTGATGGGACCTAGTACCCTTCCAAGAGTTTAGCTAAATACCAGTATATGCATACCAGACTATATTGGGATGATTCAGCTCTTTTAATAAAGAAATTTCTCGGATAGCAGTACTTGGAACACCTTCCTCCTCACTTTCTAGACGTATTTTCTTCATTGCAACCACTTGGCCTGTGGTTTTGTGACGACCTTTATACACAACACCATAGGTACCTGAACAAAAAGACAGTGAAACAAATATAGGAAGTACCAGCTTCAGGTACAAATAAGTTATTGCAAACACGAGCTGCTAAGGTAGGAAAAGTCCTTACAAATGGAGCATTGGTTTAGATTACAAACTACTACTTAGCTGTGGAGTTTGAGTAATATTTTTGTTTGTTTAAAGCATGCCACCCATGAAGTGTAGGACGGGGTACTTAGCAGTCTAAGTGTAAAAGGTGAATATTTGGAAGATGTAGTTATAAAATCAGACACTATTTGAGTTTCAAGTTGACTAACTTTCAGGCAAGATCATTATAAAGGATTATGATATTGCCATGGATACATCATATTAAAATGCTAAAGGTTTAGCTGCAAATGGAAGTAGTGCTCCTTCTGCAGCCTGAGATCCAGCCGTCCATGGGTGTGACCTGTGGAAATACCTCTGGCACAATCCTCAGTGCAGGAGAGAGGCCAGTGCTGTGGGTCTCAGCAGAAGCTGAAATTGGAACCAGTAGTGAATCTCAAATCAATCATCTTAATTATCAGTGTTCACAGAAGTAGAACCCTCAAACCAAGACAGTTGTAAGTCTTCTCTTTTTACCCTCCGTGAAACATTAACCCCTCACATGAAGCCCAAAACAGTTTATTTCCAAAAAATTCACACACAAGGCTTTGGTTACAAAGCTTTGTTGCAAAATCCAAGCTCACCTTTTTCTATTGCCTCAGAGTAATGTACTTCAAGTTTTGAAGTCTCCATTAGGCTAGAGCCTTATGGAATGTGTGATAAAACACACTGACTTCTACAGTTAACACAGGCTGGATTTCCAGTAACAGAGGGGTTGTGACTAACATCTGCATTGCAACCATCCTCTTAGTGCCTCCATGCAAAGTAATTGTTAAAAACTCCACAGAGGTTTACCATCTGGCTTTCCCTCGACACCTCCACTACCTGTATATAATCAGAGCAGAACAACCCAGAAAATACTACTCCCTACCAGCAGCTCCAAGCAAAACAACACATTGCACAACTTCAGAGGAAACTGCTAAGTTCATACTCAGTGAAATGGGGGAGCTTCCTAAACTGTAAGCTGGTTTCAGGACTCAAAATGTATTTTTTCTCCCCTTTGGAGGAGTGTTACACCATTAGCCATCAAAATGAAGGCAAACACTTCTCAGCACTGGCCAGTTGTTTGAAAAAGACCATGTCACTTTCAAAAAAAGAGGCAGGCGAAAGCTTTTACAGATATAGATAACTACGACAGTAATTAAGCCACAGGCTTATTTAGCCACTTGGTTGAATCACAGTGACTCCTGTAACAGGCAGAGTGCACAGAGTTTCTGGGACACTTCATAGCTCAAACCATGGAGCAGCTCACTGTTCCCCATACTTACCCTCCCCAATCTTCTCTATTTTTGTGTAATCATCCATTGCTGTGGTTATCCCTGAAATGGACAGGGAAAAAGAAACAGAAAATGAGTGTGAACAGTTGCTGCCCTAAACACAGACAAGTCACTGAACCTGTGCCAAGTCTTTAGAAGCGCATTGTGTCTCGCGTAATTAAAATGTAATGTGAAACACTTCAATGTTCTCATCAACAAAATCACAGAATGTATTCATTCAGAATTCCAGCTAGAAAAATTACACCCCAAAGTACGAGGGGGCAATGATTCCAAGGAGAAAAACAAATTAAAGAAAAAAAATCCTTGAAGAAAGCTTCTCCAGGAAACTGAAAAAGTGCACCCTACACAACATTTTTACCTAACTTCTCACTCAAGAGGAATGAGCTAGAAACGGATAGCAAGGCCACGATGTAAAAATCCGCGAGCCGGGTGCTAGCCAAGGCAGGGAACACCGGCCCAGGGTGTCACTAGGCGAGTGCCTCGCACAGCTCGAGGAGAGGGACACGGAAACAGCATTCGGGGCTGGCACTCCACACCTCCCCCGCTGCCCCGGACCAGCTTCGGGGGAGTCACGGGCACCGAGCACACCCGAGTTACCTTCGCCTCCGGGAGGCTGCCAGCTCCGGCCGGGGCGGGGAGCGCCCGCTCGCCGCGCAGGCCCCTCTCGGTGCAGCCCAGCCCCTGCCCCGCTCCCGCCGGCCCGAGGCGATGCCCCGCTTCCTGTCCGGCTCTCCGGGGCGCTCCCCGCCGCAGACCGGACCAGGCCTCGCTGTCCCCCCGGGCTGGGGAGCGGGACCCCCGCACGGGCTCGGCAGCGCGCACCCCCCTGTCCCTGTCCCGATCCCCCTTGCCCCTCCGCGGCCGCGCGCACCAACGGCCCCCCTGCGCGCCCCTCACCTGCGGAGCCGCTGCGCGCGCGCGCCGCCCGAGCCGCCGCCGCCGCACAGGCACGTCCGCAGCGCCGCGCGAGCTGGGGGCGGGGCCGCCGCGCATTCGAACCGGCCGCCCGCCGCGCTCCGCCAATGGCACCGCGCCGGACACGTTCAAAGCGACCAATCAGAGCGCTCCGCGCCAAAGCGAGGCCCAAAGGGCGGCTTTCGGCTCCGCGAAGGGGAAACGTAGAAAAATGGCTGCGCGGCCGGGCGCGGCAAGTTGGGGATGCAGTGGGCGTCCCCTTGATTCGCGGACGGTGCGCGCGGAGGCAGGCTGGCAGGGCGGGTGGGTCGTTCCGCGTAGCCCAGCGCCGGTGGCACCGGGGCGCTGGGACGGCGGCAGTGGGCGGAAAGGTCACGATTCCAGAATCACGGAATGGGTCAGGCTGCAAGGGACACCCGTGGGTCGCCCGGTTCCACCTCCCTGCTCATGCGGGGCCGTCCCAGAGCATATGGCACAAGATCGTGTCCAGAGGGTTCTGGAATATCTCTAGGGAGTAAGGCTCCACATCCTCTCTACACAATCTCTCCCAGCGCTCGGTCACCGCACAGTAGAGCTCTTCCTCGTGTTCTGGTGCAACTCCTGGGCATTAGGTCGTGCCTATTCCTCTCGTGCCATCGCTGGTCCCAAGGAGCAGCACCTGGTCCCTGCTCTGAGCCCTCCCTGCAGACAGGGATGATGTTCCCTCCCTGTCTCTGCTCCAGGAGGAACAGCCCCCGCTCCTTCAGCCTTTCCTCCTCGGAGAGATGCTCCAGCTGCTTGATCAACTTTATATCTCTTCACTGGGCAGTGGGTACCACTGGAATAGCACTTTGGGCTGTTGGCATGGTTTGGGGAGTATAGTTGTGTTTGGACCAGGCTAGGTGTTGGCTGCAGCTTCTCCTTTTAATCAAGTCTGTTAGATTTGGATGCTATGGCTGGCCAGAGCATAAATTCATTATTTCTGGCTGCATGTGTGCTGATCTGGGAAGTGCTGCTGTGGCCTTAGAAGCTGCTTTTAAGGCATATGCCTTAATGAAAGGTCGTTGGGTAACTTAATTCCCCAGAAGCTGGGGCATGTGTTTGTAGGCAAATTAAAGTTCTGCCTCCCTCCTCCCAGATTAAGAAAGATTAGTCCCTGTGCTATCCCAGTTTCCCAAAGAAGGCTCCGGGATGTAATTAGAGAGGCACCTGTGTGCCCTGCTCCGTGAGCACTCTGCCAGCTGCAGCCTTCCTCCTCTGGTACCCAGGGGAGTGGTGCTATAGTATACGAGTTAACAAAAAGCCTGGCAAAATAGTACTCCGAAGGAATTTTGTTACTGAGAAATTAAAATGCTAAATAGATTAGCGAAGGTCACATGTTTCTAGTTTTGCAAATCTTTCCCCTGGAGGACATTTCCACTGTGGATTCTGTGGTGCTGCTGACCCACTCTAGCACCGATTTATCATCGGCACTGACAGTCCTGTGGAAACAGCTCCTGTGGAAACCTCTGGTCCCTGCAGGGGTGAGACACAGGCACCACTTCACACTGCTGATATTGCCTTTTTAAATTACTTCATTGCACTGGTTTACAGCGTTCTTGAAGGATGGCTTTGCTGCTTGTCTTAAATGTAAGCAGGGTTGGGTGCTGTGAACAAAAACGTGCAGCTTCTCCCTTAAGGCATTTATTTGGGATGGTGATTCCAGGAGGCAGGACTATTTATGGCACACTTCCTTCTTCTCATCCCTACCCCACGGCAAAGGCGAGAGGTAGCCTGTCCAACTCCTCCCCCTGAGGGTGTTTCAGGGGTAAAGCCCCTCCACTTTCCCCTCCCTCCTGGGGAATTTTCGAAGCATATGGTGCACATGCTGGCAGGTCTCTGTTTACTTTGAATCCTGCATTCCCAGCACTTGCTGGGGATTTACCTGCATAGAACAAGGCTTTTGTGTATCTGGGAAATTCCATATGGGAACATGGCCTCGCATCTTGTGCAATTCACAGGAAAAGAGCCTGATGTGCTCTGCCCTGCACAGTGACAGAGAATTTCTGTCCTGTGTGTGTAACAAGTCCAAAGCAGCCAGGACAGTCTGGGCACAGCAATGCCCATGGATCAGCTGCACAGCTCAGAGTGTGGGACACATTCCTCAGGCCTGGTCTGCACCAGCAGCACTATCAATGTGCTCTGCAGCTTTGGGGGATTGTTTTCTATGGCCAGCACGGGGCTGGAGCTACTGCTGCTTGACTAGGGACCTTAGGGAGGTGGCCAAAGTCCAACTTTCCCTTCAGAGGAAAAGAAAACATGTCTCGGAAGTCCCAGACATATGATAACCCTAGTTAATTTACAGGGGTTGGTGGTGGCATCATAATTATTCAGTACAGTACTATAAATTATTCCAAGTTATATTAAAATATAGAGAGCTTATATATAAAATATACTGTGTCTGAAGTACTGAATGCACTGATCTGAATTTTCTTGAAAGTCAGGTCTTTTTTTCTCACTTTAGTTTAAAAATCCACATTTAATATAAATTCTTAGCTGGGCTCAGACTGTCCTTCCTGCTGGACACTAACTGTTCATTCTCAGAGTGCTGCTGAGTTTTCAAACTCTTTGAGAATACCTCTTTTTCCATACATCCCATTGTGTCCTGTGTCATGTTGTCTTCGTATCCTTAGGATATAAATCACATCTTCTTCCTGACTAGATAGTGCTTATCTTGGTTGATCATTGCTTTGGATATGGCAGGGGCTAATGATGCTGCTTGAAACAAGCGATGCAAGTACATTTGCAGTGACTTTTGTGTTTGAAGGGATTTACTGTTCTGCTCGAAGGAACAGCAGCAGTGAGCGGGCTGACAACTGAGTCACAGATGGATGCATGTGGGAATCCCTAGGACTGCTGCTCCCCTTCACAGCAAAACCTGGTGAAATGCAGACCTGAGGGAAAACTCCAAGGCAAACAGCAAAAGAATCTAGGGCTACCTCGGCAACACAATGTTAATTACATTTTATTTACATAAATGACCAAGGGGCACATATATTAAAACCTCTTTGGCATCCCAGACTTCCACTTGCCTGAACTGCAGCGCTGTTTGTGCAGGGCCCACGGGATCAGCCCGACAATGCTGAGCTGGGATTATGGCATTACAGTTGTATTCACGGCTGGGAACCCAGTGTAATGCTCTGAACAACTCCTTTTCTGCTGAGCAGGGGGCAGCTGCAAGAGTCAATATCGTCTTGTCTTTCGTATATTAATCATATTCTCCTCAGCAATAACTTCACTGTAAGGAAGAGAAAAAGTGTATTCTGTCTTTTACATAATGATGGGACTAAAAAGGTCAACTGGTTTGTGAATACTAATGAGGGTATCTAAAATAGGTTGTGTTCACTGTGCTGGAAAGCAGATAAATACAAACATTGATTGGCTTCTTTTAACGTTTATTAAAACTCAAAGATTATTTTGTTAACGTGACAAATGCAAAAGCACAGTAGGAGAGATGTACTGCCACTTAGGAAAGCAAGATAATATTAGAGGGATAATATCTCTAAAGCATATCTCAGATGATACATTTAACCTGTTAAATCTCTCGTTATGCAGGACAGTTCCCGCTATCATGAAACATGGAGAATTTCTCTGCTGCTCTCCTTCTGCATTAGCATTTTGATAGGATGCCAGAAAACAAAAAGCTCCTGAGAACTGTTTGAAAATAAAACAAAAGAATGGAAGCTGCTTAGAAAAAACAAATTGTCAGTGTCTCCTTACAGCATGAACATTAATATTTTAAATGCACTCAAAGTACTTCAGTTTAGGTTCAAATTATTTAAAAGGGTTTTTTTTGTAACATGCACTAAATCACTTTACCAAAATATCCCAAATACTGATATGATTGCAATAATGAAAATATCACAAGCCATCCCTTCATTTTAAATAAGGAGATATTGTAGATAGAAGAACTGGTTATTCATGGTCACTGGTTATTCATGGGTTTGCACCTTTTTGGAGGAAAACTCAGCTGAAAATCAGGGAAAGTTTTACCATGAACATCAGAGCATGTGAAGAGGAGTGAGGGGAGAGTGTGGGGACATTGTGGGTGCACAGAGTCCCTGCTGAGCTTGTTGGGGGCGGCTTCCAGGGGCTGAAATCTTCCCCCAGCTCTGACTTTGCTAAACTCCTTTCCCACAGTAAGGAATGCTCCACTGTCACTGTGGATCTTCCGTCGACATGGGACACACAGCTGGTTTCATATAAACCTTTAGAGAAATACCTGGAAATGTCCAACCTGGATTTTATTTTAATAGTTGTATTAAATGAGAAAGGTGAACAGCATATATGTATCAAACCTGGGGCAGAGGGGAAAAAAGTGCTTTTTGTTTCTTTGGAGCATCTGGGCAAAAAGCCAAGCTCCACCAAAGTCTTTGGCAAAACTACCATTAACTTCAGTTGGGCAAAGTTTTTGCATTTCACTTAGCTTACAATTCAAGAATTAAAATGATAGAACCCAATAAACTGCTTTTTGACTTCTGTTTGTTCCCCTGAGAGCAGGGGAGGTGTAGTCAAGGTCACAGCTGGAGCTCCCTCAGCCTGGATGCAGGCAAGCAGTGCCTGGCTGGAGGGGGCTGGTTTTGGGGTCGGTGTGGAGGGCTGGATAGCAGTACAGCCCTCCAGGGAACAGGGCACAAACCCCATTCCCTGAGCCTGTGCACTGATGTCAGGCCCTGTCTGCAGCAGCAGCAGTGTAAGTCAATCAGCAACATTCCTCACTTGGAGACAGTTACATTAAAAACCTCTTTCCTGAAATGGCTGTTTCATTTCAACACATAATACTCCTTTTTTTCCAATTTACCTCAGGTTTTATCTGTTGATCCTTTTTCATCTTACAACAGCCGCCCACTACGGTGCTCCATCAGATCAAATGCACTGCAAACAGCACATTTAAATTCCAAACCTCTGTCAGGGAAGCCTGACCTGAAACTTCTCCTGAAGTTAGGGAAGTCAACTTTTCCTTCCCTCCAGGTACCATTCCAGCTGCCAAAAAAAAAAAAAAAAAGCTGTACTCTTCCAGGTGGGAGTGTAGATGAGACAAGTGAGTTTATAAGCCTGTGGAAATACAACATGGATTTACATGTACACATCAGGCTTGACTTTGTTTAAATATTCCTCCTCCTAGCAATTGTAAGAATAGATTTAAAAACCACTTTTCATTTCAAGTAAACCGTTTTTCCCCCTTAAGGTGTTATTTTCTTTTTCTATTGCAAATCCCATTTAAAGTCTCTCTAATTGTCCTTCCGAAGGAGCAATGGGAAATGGAATACAGTGATGGTGTGGTACATGAGTTGTATAAAAACAGCGTGTGACCCTGCCACAGAAGTGCTGATTGCTGCTGCCCATCAGTGAAAGTGACCAGCCTGGCTTCACGCCTGTTTTTTGCCAGCAGGCAACTTGTGATCCTTTCCCCTCCATCTCCTCTGGCTCCCAGTTCCCCAAGTGGGCTGAGGAAATGAGTCACATCCAAAGCAAGAGGGATAAAAACATTCTAGGGAATTACCTTCTCCCTGTGAGACACAGCCAAGGTCTTTGGTTAAATATTTTTATTTGGCTCTGTATACAAAGAAAAAAGTTTACACGAGAGAGGGAGTGACAAGCAATTAGTTATATAGTATCCAGAGATGTATAAACACCCATAGTCAGTTTATGCAGCTGGGTACATGTTTGGGTGTTTTGTAAATTGCACCCACAGCACTAAGGCCCACACTGGGCCAACTAACTATATTAAACTGTTATCACCAATATTTCTAGGTAAATTAATGCTTAATAGCATTGGTTGTGTTTCACCACTACAAACAGATTCTAATTACAACAGGAAAAGGGGTTGATGCACCAGGACAGCCTCGTGAGAAGTAATGATAAGATAACTTAAGTCACAACTAAAGTAACCTTAATTGCTTTTACAATACTTTCCCAATTTTGTGCTGTGATAAAACACGTTTTAATGAGATTGATTTAAACATTTTTTAAACGGAGAAAAAGTACAAGCAGAACAAACTTCTGGTTTGATCACCGCGGAATCTCACCTGTGAGGTTTGCACAGCCCTCACCCTGGGCTGGGGGATGGAGGATAAATCGGGACTGACCGCTCCAAGCTCAGGGGCGTTCTGCGGGAGTGTCAGCTAACGATAATCCACAGGTGAGCAGCTAATAATTATCCACAGGTGAGCAGCTAATGATTATCCACAGGTGAGCAGCTCCCGATGGCCATTCTCCCGCCGCCGCTCACGTGCGGGCGGTTTGGCATTTGCATTATGGTGAACGCACGGCACCTGTGGCACTCCCGATGGAAAACCAGCGAGAACTGCGCCGCCGAGCTCGTCAGCGCCCGGCGCGAGCCTTCGGTCGGCTCCGCTGTTTTGTTTAACAAACTTCAGCTGAGCTTTCCGCCCCCGTCCCGTGGGCGCTCCGCGGGCTGGGCAGAGCCCGCCGGCTCCAGGTGAGCCGCGATGCAGGTGCGGGCGGCTGAGGGGGCTCCCCGGCCCTCCGGAGCCCTCCGGCAGCCGCCGCTCTCTCGGTTTCCTAGCGGGGAGGGCTCGGGGGCGCTGCCCCCGCCGTGCGGCACCTCCGGCCCCAGGCGCGGGGCGGGCTGGGGCGGCGGCGGTCCCGGAGCCAGCCCGCCCCCCGTGCCCTGCCCGCCGCGGGAGGAGAGCGCGGCGGGCCCGGCCCCACCTGCGGGGGCGGCGGCGCGGGCAGGACGGCCCGGCGCTGGGGTGAGCCCGGGACGGCTGGGCGAGGTGAGGAGCGCTGCAACATGGCCTCCTCCTGCTCCTTCCCCTCGCGTCCCGCGGCGCGGAGCGGTAGCGACCAGGTGAGCGCACAGCCCTCGGGCGGGGTGAGGCGGGCGAGCGGGACCGGCGCCTCTTTCTGCTTTTCCTTCTTTTCTCTCGCTCCTTCTCCCCGCTCTCGTCGGCGCTCCGGGGCAGCGCGGGGTGAGCGGCGGGTCCGGCGGGAGCGGAGCGGGCTGTGCCCCCGCCCAGGTGCGGGGCTGGAGCCGGGAGCGCCTTTCCCGGTCCCACCGTGCGGGCCGCGGGCTCTGCCTCTGCCGGGGCAAGTGATGGCCGGACGTGTCCCGAAACAACAACACGCGACCCCGCGTTAGTGCCCCGCTCTGCCGGCAATGTGGCGCTTTGGGGCGCAGGTGTGTTGCGTGTCTACCTTGGTTGTGTTTCACGCCTCTGTCATGAGGCAGCGATGTACTTGTGGGACGTAGGCTGGAAACCTACCCAGGTAAGGGCTGGAGGCTCCCGCATCCCTGCCTGGCCCTGCATCCGGCTGCTGTGTGGGCGGCTGTAGGGGACGCCGAGGGCTGGCTCACCTGGGGGCTGCGCAGGGACAGCCACACCAAGCCGCCTTCAGCGTTGGTGCGGGACAGGTGAAGAGAAGATGCTGCGGAGGGCTTTGTTTCACCGTGGCGCAAGCGGCCACAGGAGTTGTTTTTCCCCCTGGCCTTCTCTCCTCCGCAGTGGTTAGACCGAAGCCCCAGGGTCAGGTGAAGGAGCTTTGCTGCTGTGGTTTGTCTCCCGCAGGTATTCGATGCGATCGCTCTCTGTTTAGTGCTCTTACAAATGCCGCTTTGTGTTGTGAGCGAGTGGACTGGTCCCACATTCTTCCTACAGAACACAAATGGCATAATCCATTTTAACTGTGAGGATTTGTGTTCTTAGGGCAGAGAAAGAACACATTTTGGCTTATTACTGGTAAAATGACACTTCCACTAGAAATAAGTTTAGTAGAAAGGGATTGGGAAAGTATGATAACTGAATTATCTCTTGCCCACCCCCCCCCTTTTTTTTTTTTGGATGCTAGATGCCCAGAACTCCTGAAACTAAAACTGAAAACTCTCAAGATTAAAGCTATAATTAATCAAGGCTGAATAAGCTTTGTTCTTTTTTTTTCTGAAGTTAGTATCTTCTGAGTCATTAAACTTTCCTCTTTTAACGCTGCTTTTGCTACTACTTGAAACACTTAACTGGACACAGAAGATGGAATATTATCTGGTTTACTGTAGATTGTTATGGTTTCTCATGTTTCTCTCTCAAATCTGTGTGGTGTTCGTGCTTTGAAATGGAATGTAAATTAACACCCCAGGAGGACTGATCAGCTAGAAATAAGTCACTGCTCTGGCAGTCAGGCCCTCTAAGTTCTGGTTGGGCAGGATGCTGCTCCCCCTGCTCAGCACCTCTTCTTTTTGTGAGCCCTGTGTTTGAAGGAGAGTTCCCAGAACAAGAGGACAGCGCTTCTTACTGTGGTGTTAGAGCTCCAGGCATTTTTGCCTTTCTTTCAACAGTTGTCTCAAGGATAAAGGGAGAAAATGTGACCTTGTGTGTTCACAAAGTGGGTAGCTTAAAAACTTATTCTCTGAAAGGTTTGTAACCCAGGCTGGGCTGGGAGTGTTGAGTTCTTAAAGAAGGTGACTATTCTCAGTCTCTGAATTGTGTGTGTTACAGTCTTGGGCTTGGAGTAACCTCAGGATCAGCAGAGACTCAGCTTTGTCCTCTGACCCTTCAGTCCATCGAGGGCAGCATATTTCCCATTGGTTTGAGAAGACTCTTAGATCAGGCTCTGAACTTTTAGGGTGTCTGTTTTTTTTTTTGTGGTGAGTATGTAAGATGCTCAGATCCTGAGACACTGTTAATGCTCAGTGTTGGAAATGGGGACGTGCTTTGACACAGTCAGTGTTTGTTAGTGCCATCGTTAATCTCTCTCTAAATATTTCTGCCATCATTAATCTCTTTCTCATTTCTGTGGGAATTGACTAGTGCTCATTGCATGATTTCTGTTCCAAATGATACCTTGCTATCACATGCTGTTACTCTGTTGATGTCTGCCAGAGGATGAGGCTGGGGATTTCCATTATTGAAAAACCTGCCACCTCTCCCATCTTTTCCAGATCCTAATTTATTGCTCATGGTTTTCTTCTGAGATAATGAGGTCTGTCTGTTATAATGCACTGATTTGCAAAATCATGTGAATAATTGTGTGTAGCTAAATATTTTCCCTTAAAAAAACAAAACCAAAAAACCTAGTTACAGTTTTTCCTAAGAACATTTCCAGGCTTTGCAGAGCCAAAATTGTTAATGGCATAAGAAAAGATAATAATTTGTTATTCAAGGTTGTTTATAGTCCTGCAGTACTTTGCTGTTGATTATTTGGATGGCCCTTTGGTCTTTATTTCCCTTCAGTGTTTTCTGAAATGTTTTGTTCAGAAGCTTGTGTTTTTAAAATGTGACAGGAAGACTAGAATGTACTTTCTTGTTTTAGTTCTTTTGTTTTGACAGCTCTTGGCCCCAACACCGTGAGTACTATTCAAATCAATGCCTAGAAGTTAATTATGCTTGTAGGTCACCTACAGCGCTGTGTTTTGTTCCAGACTGTTTCTATTTGGTATAGTTAAGGTACTGAAAATTTGGGGATTGTCTACGGCTTCTAAGAGATCTTTGAACTTTAGAAATGAAACCCTTTTATGCTGTTTGCCACTTAGCTTAAAGCTGGGGTGTTTGTGGGAAGAGAGGAGGCAGTGGTCAAGTCACTGTGCAGGGGGAGGAAAAGACCCAAATGCACTCCAAATGTGACAGCCATGTTGTTATCACATAAATAATAACAATAAAAATAAACAACTTACTGCTCAAGTGGAAAGTTTATTTCACAGAGTAAGCTTTTAAGTGTGATCTGTGAGACTGTAAGTCCAATCCTAGCTGCTCTGAAAAAAACAATAATACGTGCAAATGTTATTCAGTCATTGAAAACTCTGGGGAAAAGGGCAGCTTTGCAGTTAAACCCCCCCCCCCCCCAAAACCTAAACAACCCTCCCAACCCCTCCCTGTGTAGCACACAGGTCAGACCACATGAGCCTCAGTTCTGGACAACTGTTCAATACAGGCAAATTCCTGTCTCTGCTGTTTACTCTGGTTTTATCCTATATTTTTTTAGATTATTTTTTGATTTTTTTTTCCTCCACTCCAAACTCTTGGAGTTCTTATATACTCTGTTTCTCAGAATTTAGTGCTCTTGACACCATGTAAGAACTATTGACATACTAATCCAGTTGGTGATTACCTGTTAAAAGTTATTTTTGCCACTCTCTGTTGTCTGGAGTGTGAATATTTCCCATATATGTTAGGTTTTGTGATAAGCTGTTGCCAATGGCACTTGTGCTCCTGCTGTCATGGCTCTTGGGATGACAAAATAAGACCTGATTTATTGCATTAATTCTGAAAAAAGCATGGTTTTGCAATCTTTAATCAGGCAAAGTTTCAATTGCTCTTCCAGAGAGTTTGACAATGACTTGGCCTAAGGAAGATTTTTTTTTTTTAAACAGCTGGTGGCACTTGTTAGTTTTTTCCAGAGGCATGTCGTGATGTAGAATCAGAGGCATGAGGGTAATATTTTATATTTCTGTGGCTTTTGTGCTTGACTTCTGATATGTAGTGTTAAATAGCTATTTTTGATGCTGACATGCTTAAGAAGGAGAGTTTTGAAGCTTGGATCTTCCAAAATAAATCCTTTAAAATAGTTTTAAACATATTTTTTTCTTTAATTTGGTAAACCTCGTTTAGATTCCATTCCTTTCCTCTCTGAAAAACTTCTGGAACTGGTCAAAAATGGGAAAGGAAATGTTGGGGTTTTTTTTTCAATCTAGGGAGTAGGAACTGTTACTCTCATATTCAGTAGTTACTAAGTGCCAGAAGTTTGCTACTCTCTTGATGAGTTGCATGTGCTGCCTGCTGGTTGGTTCTGGTCACTTTTGCTCTCTCAGCTGTTGGATTACCTCACCGTGTGCATAAAATACATAGAAAATAATAGTTGCTTTCACTGTGTGTTTCTGCTGCCCTTGCTATGGGGGGGCAGTCACAGGCTCTGTAATTCAGAGCAGGATGAAGAGGACAGCAAGGAAAATAGCTTAAATAAAGTATTTGTTAGCGTGATTGTGAAATTGGGAGAAACCTCGCTCTGCTTGTGTCAGTCATTGTCTCATTGTCCATGTGATCCTAGAGCCTTGCCCAGTTTTAGCAGCCTCTTGAGCAGAACCCACACTGTTTAGTCTTGCAGCAGTGGCTGTTCTTACTTCTCTACTCCTCTGGGATATTCCACAAAAATCAATCTACTATTAGCCACTTGATTATATTGTAATTTCTTAGCTTAAATGCATTTAAAGCTTCAGTTCCCACTGACTCTGTGGAGAGGAAAGGGTACCATGCTTCAATCGCTCTTTAAAATTCAGGAAGTTGTTCTCTTCCAAGGGCATGCTGGGGTTGGTGCCCTTCAGAGGAGAAATTCTTCAAACTTTCCATACAATATCTGGAGTATGCATCGTGCCTTTATCAGGGGGTGTTATTGATCCTATCTGATCACGACTTGGAAAAAGCTGTGAGCTAATGAAAAGTCTCCTGCACAGCAAAGCCAGGAGTATTTCCTTTTGCCCTGTGTGCCACTGCTAAAGCAAGGCCTGGCTGAGCCTGTGCACTGACCTGCTGTTATTACCTTCAACAGGCTGTGATGACAGCTCCTGTTAATAGGAGAATCTGAAGCAACATTCTGCAACGACAGAGGAGTTGATGGCATATGAATGCTGTAGGAGAGCTGGTTTCTTACCAGAGTCTTCACGGAGACTGGATTTTTTGGTTTTGAAAACCTCTGTGATATTTTCCAGCTGTTTTGGAAAATACTTTTAAAGGAATTTTAAAAAGGTAGTTTTCAGATGACATGCACTGAACAGGTGCAAGCTAGTTTTATGATCTTTCCATGCTGTTGTTACTCGTACCATATTTTAAGCATGTGTGCCTTTTAAAGAAAGGAATATGGAATGTCTCGCTTCCATGACAATTAGTTTGCTATTTAAAAAGCAGAAATCAACAAGTTCATGAATGACTGCACCCTGGCCTAATAACCAGCAAAAGTTCCTCTGCTTTTATTTCTGTGGGGTGAGAACTTCTGTCTGTTCCTATATTGAGGGTGCTGATGATGTAGTTTGTGAGGAATTCCTTAGCATTAGGAAGATGTTCAAGCAGCTGTCTCTGTTTTTCTTCTGAATTTAAAATTTACAAGTCTGAAGCTGTCTGTGGTGGGAAACCTCCATTTTCTTGGAAACGTTATGCAAACAGCTCTAACTTGGTTTTGACCCAGTTTACTAATCTGTAGATTTTTGTTGCATGTGTCTCACTCTTAGAAGATTATCTGCTTTTCTGTTTCTTGCCCTCATTTTTTTTTTTAATTCTGTCGGGGGGTGGAGGGTATGGGTGTGTATGGGGATGATTTTAAGACCTCCTTTCCATCCTGTAATTTCAGTCCTTTTAATAGTTTAGTGCTGCCTTGGCCAACATAGTGGTTTCTGTGCAGATTCAGTTTCTTCAGAACACCTGTTCAGCTTTAGGTCCAAGAAAATTCATCAGGAGATTGTTGAACTTAGCTGAGCCCAGAATTCCTGGTCACACCACAGAAGGATCTGACAATGCTGACAAATGATAATTACTTTTTAGCCTTTTCTCACTGAGCTAACCTGATCTATATGTGAACCCACAGGTGATTTTAAAAGCACAAAAGGCAGGCTCCTGGGAGGTGCAGGTGTTGCTTATTGAGGAGAGTTCATTTGAGCCATTAGAATCTTCCTTGTTTCTACAACTTTCTTCTTCTTTGGGAGCTTTCTGTTTCTGTTGTGGAGGAATCCCAAGAAGCTGATTCCTTCTGCACTGCAGAACTGACCCTTTTATGGAGGTGTCTTAGGGATTGATGTGTGATGTTGGATGAGGAGGTAAAGAAGGATTTTTGTGTGTGGTGAGGGGGGAGTGTTGCAAGGTCGAGTGATGGCAGTGTGCTCTTTAAATTGTATCTTTGTGGTATAATAGAAACTGAAAGTGAACAGAAAGGGTCAGTCAGCTGGTCTTCTGTTCTGACAATCAATACTGCATTCAGGGAGAGCAAAAAGGCATCTAATTATAGGTGGAAGTATTCTATAATATTAAAAAGTAACATATACTAGTTACCGTGTGATGAGTATTAAGGGAGAGGCTAATTAACTTGGTCAAACAATGAGTAGTACTGACTTTATCATAATCTTTCAAGGGAATACTAGAGGAATGAATAAATTTAGTAACTTTCTCATAACTTAAAAATGATTCATTGCTTACCCACCAGTGACCACAGTGCTGTTCTGTAAAGGCAAACAGTTTACTGACAATCCTAAAAATGAAAAGAGTTGGACTCTGTATGAGTATTTTTGTATTTTATTCAAACAGATAAATTGCACTGTGTTGTGTTTTGGTGGGTTTGTATTTATCTTAGACCACTTGTGTAAGTGAAGATCAGCAGAGATTAGAATTTGGGCATAGTAATTGTGTTATTGCCCTGTTTCTCTGCTCATAGGACTGCATTGTGCAACATCCCAGATACATAAATTGGTACCTGTATCACCCAGAACTGTGGAGCAAGTTGGCTTTAAAGTGTGGCAAGATAAAGGAAGATGTTCCTAACAGCCTCTTACAACACTTAACTGAGAATATTACGTACACTTAGGCTTGCTCTCTTGAAGCTGTTGGAGGTTTTAGGCATAACAGCTATGAAGAGATTCTGTTCAAATGTAACTAAGCTTTAAATTAGTGAAAGTAATGACTTGTGCCACAGACACAACCCTGTTGTGCAGGTGAACGATCTGTGTGATTCAATGTTTTAAATCCCTGATAGCAGAAGCAATTTCCTCTCATATCCCTCTCTATATCTAGATGCTGCTTGCTCTTGTTCAAAGAATACTGCAGAGAGAGCACATATGCATTTGCCTGAGAGGGCAAATAATTTCACAGGTCATGACTTTGCAAATGCCTGAGACAACCTTACTCTGTGATAGGAGCCTTTGGTGGGAACTGGTTACAGTGAAGAAGGAAAGGGCCAGAGCCTCCTAAAAGGCATCCACCTTGTAAACATTTACCACGTAAAACAGCAGCAACCAGTGCAGGGGCTCAGCTTTTACAGCTGGGATCATATGTAGCTCACAAGGCTGATCTTGGGCCTTGTTTTGTCTTAGACTTGATGCTTGAGTCCTCAGCTGGGAACTCAGCCTGTGCCTTCAGCATCTCATTCAGGTGCCTTAGTTCCAAATACTCTTTACACAGCAGAGAACGCTCTCTTCCATGTTGTTTGTTTAGTTGGTTCGGGGTTTTTTTTCTTTTTTTCCCCTCCCTCCCTTGGTGCATCAAATCTCCTGTTGAGCTCTGTTGATCCTTACAATCCTCTGCTGAAAAACCCTGTTTATTTTCTTCCATCCCTCTTTTATTACTCTGTGGAGATTTTAATTCAGTAAGGTACTCTTGCTCTTGGAGTTTTTGCTTTATCCTTCAGTTGATCCAGGCTAAACTTTGCAGCCTTCAGTCATTTTGGTGGTGTAGCTCACAGCACGTTTCTGAGAAGTGCTTTGTTGCTGTAGGTGAGGAGAGAAGGGCTGTGGGATTGTTGTGGCAGGGAGCAGGGCAGGGCTTTGCTACCTGGTTTCGCTGCTGCAGAAGGTGTTATGTAAATAGGTTGAGCCTTGCCTCTGATTTCTGTGATGTAATGTTTCATAAATAAGCACTGTGGTGTTGGAAACCCAGGTGTCAGAGGCAGCAATCCAAACGCATTCAGAAACAATGGGACAAGTCTGAAGAGTGATATAGTTTTCCAGCAGTCCTCCTGCAGGACCTAATCCTACATTCTAGGGAAATTCATTGGAAACAACATCTTTCTGGAAAGGAATGAAAAATTGTGACATGTTCACCTGCACGTGGTTTAGCGGCTGGAAAAGCCTGGGACTAGCAATACGAAGGTTAATAATTCCTAAATGAGGCTGTTTTTATCAAGTCTCATGGATAACAGCAATGTTTCAATATAAAGATATACAGCCTGCCATTCTAATTGAATCATAAATCAAACAGGTCCAAGGGAAAAGGAGAGAGAAGAATGCAGATGCATCAGTCTGTGTCAGCTCAGCATACCTTCCTGTGGGTGGCCTGTGTTTCTTTTCATGGGCTCCATCCCTGCAAAGCTGCTTTGTGATCTCGGTCTGATGTGGGTCAAAAGGGGAAGATTGTTAACATTCCTCCTGCCCCTCTCCATCACCATCAGCAGCTCTCAGTGGATATCAGTCCTTTGGGCTCCTGTGGGAGTGGGCAGTGGAATTCTGTGCTGCTTGTCGCTGCTCTTCCAAATATTTCTGTCTGTCTCTAATCTGGGCAATGACCTAGCTCCCAATTTTGGATTAATATTATGAATTTTGATTGATTTGGTAATTACATTGCTGGCATACTAGTATTTTCATATTTTACTTGCATTCATGTGCTCATCAGGATGTCTACGGTGCAAAAAAGTTAAACAGCTTTTGTGCAAGAAATCCTAATTCTAGGTAGTGTTCTCTGTTACTGAACTCTGGGAGCTGCCTTGTCCCTGGCTGGCACCCTGAATGCTATTGTTTATGTGGCTCTTTCTCCCACTTTAATAAGGGGGCTGGGTTTGCTTTGATACTAGTATAGTGAATTCTGGTTTTACAGGGTAGAAACAACTGTATTTTTTGGCTGAATTGAAACTGCTTTCCAAGCAGTGTGCACTTTGCTCTGGAAATGAATTCTACTGGATTGTTATAAGGAGTTTAGAATGGCTTATTAAAGCAGTACGAGTAGGTAACCACGGTGCTCTGAAGCCATTAAGGGCTTTTCATTTTGTGTTGCATTTGTTCCAACTATCATAACTCTAATGAAGTGCAAGTCTTTCTTCCAGTCTCTTTCTCTTGCCTTCAATGTGTCTGCCTTCCTAAAGAACCTGTCAAAGAATGGGGTGTTGTTGAACAACGTTCCCTTGATCAAATGAAAACACAATACTCAGTAGTGATCTATAGCTTGAAAAGTGAAGGCACAAAGATCAACGTCCTCACACTGAGCTCAGATACATTCCCTGCTAGGAGGGGATATTCCAAATAGGGCTATTACAAAAGTTTAATGCTGGGGAGAAAGAAGTTTAGAAACAGAAGCAGTTTTATGTCCCCACTGTAGATAATCTTTACTGAAGATGAATATGTATAAAAAAGATACTCCTAAGTAAGAGCAAGTTCTGCAAAGCTCGTGCATTTAATGTATAATGCTTTTTTAATGCCCTGTTTGCCCTACACTTAAACACAGTCTACTGTAATGAACGAGGCTAAAGTATGATAATTTTATTTGGTCAGCCACAGGGTAGGTGTAACTGGACTGTGACATTTAGGCAACAAAAAATTGGTATCATTCGGATTACTCCATCTCTGGGTGGAGGAAGTGGATGGGGCCAGATGAGCAAAACTCACTGGAATATCTAATCAGGAGCAAGTGCTTTTCTTAAAGATGGAGAGATCACTTTTGCAACTGCTAGTTGCAAAAAATGAGTTTAATTTAAAAATGGATCCAGAGATTTGTTTTATTTTACTCCCAGTTAAATCAGTTAAGAAAAGTAATGGTCTTGGACATCTATAATTTTGTCATCTGCCTATTTTGGTGCCAGTTCCAAATGCTGCAGGTGATTTTGGCAGTTCGGCAGGATAATCATGTTAAGCCTTCTGCCTTCTGTATAGGACACCGGTACCTGAAAAACACTTCAATAGTACTGTGAATAAATCACTCAAACATTGTGTTTTATTATGTAAAACCCCTTTGTTCTTGTTTATATCAGTTGTTGCTGATGTAAGTGTAGCACATCCAGCTGCTGTAGTTGCTCACTGTCCTTGCTATGGTTTTGGTCAGTTAAAATTATATACAGTGTATATATACTGTAGAGTATATAAGAGTAGCACAACTCTTTAAGCACCTTGGAAAGCACTGATACAAGTTGTGTATTTTTACAATTTTTTAATAAAAATACACCGTTGTGTATTTATAAGTATTATGTGGAAACAAGTTTGACCTTCCTGGAAATGTATCCATGCATTATATTAAATTTTCTCGTAGCAAATACTATTAAAATAATAATAGTGGAACAGTTAAGAAATGGTTAATTGATGTTCCTATTACTGTCATTACTGAACAGAAAATGTGTGACTGCTGCTATGTGATCACACTCAGCAGTTTTGAGTACACCCTCTGCTAGCAATTCTTTCAGGGCCAGGTGCTCAGTTGCTGGTTTTGTCAAGGTCCATCCCCTACAAATGCTGTCTTCCAGGGCTGTATGGGAGATTTATTGACCACTCTTGCTGTGTGTGATGCAGGTGTTGCTGTCCTCCCTGTATGTATAGATGCTTGTATGTGGTGGGAATGAATCTGGAACAGAAAACTGGTCATTGCAAACCAGCCTCTTATTTAATGAACCATGCCAAACAAAGCTGGGGCTCAAAATCCTGCTGACCTGGATAGAAACCCTGAAGCTGATTACGGGTGCAGGAGTGGCTCTCTGTGTAACTGACATTACAGTAACCTTCTCTGCCTCAACATCAATTTATTGTTCTTTTCCATAGTGATTAGGTAGATGATGGTAAAACTTGCAGTGCTTGCACTCTGTTTCAGTAAAAGCATATTTGAAGACCGATTTTGTGGTGTTGAAATATCTGTTCCTAAAAGGCTATAATTAATACTACAGAAGGACTATCCAAGAATTCATTTTACTCAGAACCCCCCAGTTTCTAGTGGAACATAATATTTTTGTTCTAGTGGAACAAGCTGTATTCTTACCTTCCCAAGACCACTGAATTATCTTCCAAAAAAAAAAAAAACAACCAACCCAAAGGCAAANCAATGTTTTGGTTTTGTTTTGAGATCTTGATCATTTTCCCCATTAGTGTTACGAGGAACTCTTGAATACCACTGTGAGTGAGCTCTGCTTTCTGGGACTGCTGGATGCTCTGACTTGTTCTGTCTGCTAAACCAGGGAGAAGCATCCTTAGCTTTGGTATCGGATTTCCCCCAAAGCCTCTTTTTTTTTCCCTAAAAGTCTGCAGTGAAAAAACATTTTCTGCTCTTGAAAATTTGCAGTAATGCTGTCAGTCACTCATCTGAAATTTATTTCTTCTTGTCTGTTTTTAACTGTGATTATTTCTCTCTTGGCACTTGTCAACATGAACGTCTGTCACTGCATTTTTGGCTATTTAGCACTGTGCCCTGTGTAACCAACCAGGCAGCCCAATGTGAGGTGAGGATGTAGAAATGCCCAGCACATCTCTGGGTGCAGCAGGTGGATGGGGCCAGGTGTGCACAACTCACTGGAATATCTAATCATGAGGAAATGCTTTTGTTAAAGATGGAAAGGCCACTTTTGCAACTGCTAGTTGTAAATGAGTTCAATTTGAAAATGGATCCAGAAACTTGTTTCACTTTACCAGTTAACTCAATTAAGAGCAAAAAAATTAGGTAGCAATACATTGCTTAATCTTTTTTAATGTTTATATTGATGTGGTGTAAGGATATTTTAATCTGTATTCAAACATGTAGGTTATTTATTATGAAATATTGTAGTTTATTTCATTTATTTCAATTGCCATAAACAACAATTAATCTAAATAACAACTGTTAGATAAGGTGCTACAATAAGTTTTCTCATTTCCCTATCCCCTGCCACAGCTTGGGGGGGAAAAAAAAAACCCCAGTGTGAAAACTGATGTTGTTTTGATGCCAGTCAGCAGTAAAACTCCATTTATCTGCTTTCATTTCTTTGACATGGCTAACTTTTAATAAATGAGCTCCCTGCTCTTCAACTGGCACTCAGTGAAGTGTATATTTTTGTTTCATAATCGTGTCTACGTGATTAGTCAAGTGGAAAATTGCATACTCAGTAGAGAAAAATAAATTAAAGAGGGTAACATTGTAATAATAATCTTCCCTAAAATGTAGTAAAATGCTTTGAAATGGAAGAAACATGTATTTCATGGCATATTTTAGGACTAGCAGAAAGGTCTTTAATTTGCATTTGTATACAAATAGTTTTTCTCCTGTGCTTAAGTGAGCAAGTGAAAATAAGTCTTTGCATTCAGAACATGTATAATGTTTGGGGATTTTTGCTCAGGTTCTTGTTTGGAAATCTTTTAACTATATAAACTTCAAATATCTTAGGTATTTTTTTCCCTGCTCATTGCTTATCTCCTTCCACTCCAACACTTACTGGTGAGTATCAGACATAAACAAATGCTTTTGGCATGTTATATGTTTTCCCAATCTTTTCAGGATATTTTTAGTTTTGGTAGGAATTATAAACTGTCCAGGACCGTGCTAATTTCTACAGTAATAAACGGTTATTTGTTTAGAACACAACGGCATCAGTTATGTTCTAAACAAATGATGATTTCAGGGTGTTTAAGGGCACAAATTACCCCAGCCAGCAGAAAACTATATTCATGGTCACAAGCAGCTCAGGTTCATCCTCTAAAGTTCACTCTGGCATGATTGCAGGGCAGTCTGGGCACCTTTTTCTTATGTTTAGGTCATGTATTTTTTATTCCTCAGAAGGATTTTGATGATGAGTGTGGTCAGTGTAGGCCTTACTCTCAGTGCTGAGCTCTGAGGCTGCCTGGCCTGAGAGCTGAGTGAGCTCAGGTGGGGTCTGTAAATTCCTGTGATCAGGGGTTGTCTTAAAACATGGCATTTAGGAAGAGATCAGTTTCAAATCGACTTAACAATGGGAATTCTGCACTGTGACAGAGGCAGCAACACTTCTCAAAGCCCAAGGGTTCTGAGGGACAGTCTGTGGGTCTCTCCATTCTGCTGGTTTCTGTAACTGAAGGCCCATCATTTAAAGTAGTAGTCAACATGTGCATGAGATTTACACTTAATGTTCTTCTGCTGGAGATTTCTTCATTGTGGTATGTTCTTGTTGAAATTAGATGTTTTGAGTACTTTTAAATTTTTAATCATGAGCAGTACTGGGAATATCAAGACTTTCCCCCTAGCAAACATCTTGCAATGTAAGTTAGTTTCAAATGCCAGTGTCTAGGAAAATGTGATGTAGAGTATTTTTCTCCTACAATTTTTTTCTTTAGCACGTTTTTTCTTGTCCTACAAATCTTGAAGTGCAGTTTGATATCTCTACTTGAGGGTTTAGGAGGGGTAGGTCGTGTTTGACTAACGTGGTCTCCTTTTATGACCAGGTGACCTGCCTGGTGGATGCAGGAAGGGCTGTGGTTGTTGACTGTTTGGGCTTCAGCAAGGCCTTTGACAGTGTCTCCCACAGCACACTCCTGGAAAAGCTGGCAGCCCATGGCTTGGACAGCAGCACTCTTTGCTGGGTTAGGAACTGGCTGCATGGCTGGGCCCAGAGAGTGGTGGTGAATGGTGCTGCATCCAGCTGCCTCCAGTGGTGTCCCTCAGGGCTCTGTGCTGGGGCCAGTTTTGTTTAATATTTTTATTGATGACATGAATGAGGGTATTGAATCTTTCATTAGTAAATTTGCAGATGACACTAGGCTGGGAGCGTGTGTTGATCTGTTGGAAGGGAGGAGGGCAAAGAGACCTGGAATCGTTGGATGGATGAGCAGAGTCCAAAAAGATGAAGTTTAGTAAGTCCAAGTGCCAAGTCCTGCATTTTGGCCACAGTTACCCCCTGCAATGCTCCAGGCTAGGGATGGCGTGGCTGGACAGTGCCCAGGCAGAAAGGGACCTGGGGGCACTGGTGACAGCCATGGACATGAGCCAGCAGAGTGCCCTGGTGGCCAAGAAGGCCAAGGACACCTGGCCTGGATCAGGAATGGTGTGGCCAGCAGGAGCAAGGAGGTCATTCTTCCCCTGCACTGGACCCTGGTGAGGCCACACCTCCAGTTCTGGCCCCTCTGTTTAGGGAGGACACAGAGTGCTGTGTCCAGCTCTGGCCCCTCAGTTTAGGGAGGACACAGAGTGCTGTGTCCAGCTCTGGCCCCTCAGTTTAGGGAGGACACAGAGTGCTGTGTCCAGTTCTGGCCCTTCAGTTTGGGAAGGATGTTGAGACACTCGAGCATGTCCAGAGGAGGCAACAAGGCTGGTGAGGGGCTTGGAAGACAAACCCTGTGAGGAACGGCTGAGGGAGCTGGGGCTGTTTAGCCTGGAGAAAAGGAGACTCAGGGGTGACATTATCACTCTCTACAACTCCATGAAATGTGGCTGTAGTCAGGTGGGAGTTGGTGTTTTTCTCCAGGCAGCAACTGACAGAATGAGAGGACAGGCTCTAGCTGCGCCAAGGGAAATATAGATTGGATATTAGGAAAAAGGTTTTTACTTTTCCTAATGTGTTAGGAATTGCCAAACTATGAAAACTTGTGGAGTTCATGTTTAGAATGTATCACATGGAAGATGCAGCGAAGCCATTGCAAAGCAAGACAGCACAGATTTTTTTTCTCCAGCCAGACCTGAGCATATTTGTTCCTCGTTCATCCTTCCCAGCTCATGCCCATCCAGGTGTTCCAGGTGTGCCTCTTTGTAAAGGAACTCTAGTGTTTCCCTATCAAAAAATGAGGTGCTGTTTTCAGAGAGAGAGAAGCTGTTCTCTGTCATTTTCACTAACACTCAGATTCATTTGAAATGCTACATACAAGGAGCTTTTGCTGTGCTAAGGAGACTTTGGAAAGTAAGGTGGGAGGTTTTACCCACAAATTATGATGTCAGGGGTATTTCATTTTGCTACCCCAAAGCACTGGATGTGCTGGAGGGAGAAGGATCTACAGGGAGTATTCTGAGAGATGTCTCTAAAGAAACTGAAAGAGCAGCTGGTGTCAGATAGAACCTCGTGTTTGGGAAGCCCATTACAATCCTTAGAGAACTTCCACGTGGCAAGAATAGGCTTGCCATGTCCATTGATGTGGAGCTGTGTCTGAAACAAATGCAAATGGGTCTCACTTCTGGGGTGATTTCATTGCCCTGTAAGTGACAGACACAATGGGTGTGATGGAACTGAGGAACCTGCCAGGTAACCTTGCCAACTGCAACCCAAAAGAAGCAGGAAAATCCCAGAGCTAGGGGCTGAGATGGAGGCTTCCATCTTTTTCTTCTCCCTCTGTCTCAACAGCAAGTTTGAATGTGGGCATCCTGAAGGGAACAAGCAGAGAAAAAAATTCTGCTGTGTACTGAGAGCCTCCTTGATTCAGGACGTGTAGGGTAGCACATGGGATCGTGTCCTGTGATGGGAATTCCCTCCTTTGCCTCTTTTCCCCATGGTTCTGGACATCCCTGGATAAGCAGGTTTTACCTCTTTTCACCAAGTGACCTTCTCCTGTATGCCTGCCTAAATAATTCAAACTTTTTTCCCAAGGCTTCTTGCCCTTCACACTCTTCCTGTAGCACAGTTAGAAGTGCATTTATTTACTCCTGTGTGTTTGAGGGAGTTTCCTCTGTAGTTTGGATCTTTGTACAATGGTGGAAACAGAAACTGAGTTTTCAGTGTGCAGTAAGCTTGTACAGTATTTCTCCACAGCATGTATCCAAAACTATCCTTTGCTCAAAGTAAATAGTTTTATTCTAAGCCATCAGGACAAGAGAAACAAAATAAAAGGGTTCCTTGTATCATCTTAATATTTCTGTAGTGTTACCAAGCAAAAGAACACCAGTCATGTTGGTGATGGCAACTCTCAAGTATTTTCTTGGTGAATAAACAGTTAAGGGAGAACTGTGGAAGGAGAACCTGAGGACAGACTTGCATGTTTCTGTAGTGAATGGAGAGTGTGATTGTTTGAATTAGTGACAAAAACAATGCAGCACATTCACTGCAGAATGCCAACTTAAAGAATAAAAAGCTAAAAATACTTTAGTCGAATAACTTTCCAAAGAAGAGGCTGTAATCCCTAAGTTTTGACCTAAGTGGTTATACTCAATTTTTAGTGTACATCCCGAAGTGAGAGGATAAATGAGGCCTTTTTTTCTTTAGACCTGCTGTAGGATTTTTCTAGTTTGTTTTATTTTTCTCT
Source organism: Cyanoderma ruficeps (assembly GCA_008694505.1). Lineage (NCBI taxonomy): Eukaryota > Metazoa > Chordata > Aves > Passeriformes > Timaliidae > Cyanoderma > Cyanoderma ruficeps. The sequence goes on from VZDJ01000116.1 coordinate 1,552,450, forward strand.
AAAAGAAGTTTTCCCCACCCTGAGAATAAGAGAAAACTGGAAATTGGCTTGCTCCAGAGGCCAAAGAATCTGAAAAGTGAAATACTTATAAGTGAAAGTTCCTTAATTCAGGAATGGGGAGTATTTTGGCATAAAAACTGCAAAGATGGAAACAGCTGCTTTATCTTAAACTTAAGAGTTTGGCCTTAAGATGTTTGACTGTGGATCTTCCCAAATTAGATCTGGTTTGTTTTTTGTTGCATTTAATCCAATTACAAATAGTGCTTAGAGTTCCCTCCAACAGCTGCACAAAAGGGCATTTTGGGAGTCACAAGTGACACATGTTTTATTTGCAGGCTACTTTCTCCTGGAGAGTTGGGCTGTATTTTTATATATAAATTCAATGATCATGATTTCTTGCCTATAAGAAAGCAAACATGGAATATCAATTGCAGAGCCACAAGCATTTTGCAGGACTCAGTCTTTAGGTAAAACCACAAAAAATTACAGGATAAATGCCCCCTCAGAGCTGTTGCTTTTTTAAACATGGTTTTGTGATCCAAGTTTACTACTTTGTTTCCTGAATGGCTATTCAGAGTCAGGACTGGATGTTTAATTTTACACTGAAATTAGTGAAGTCTGGATGACTTTCCACCCTTCCACTGCAGTGGAAACATTTTTGTTTACTCCCTGATAAAAAAAAGGGAGAGTAAAAGAATTTCTACACAATTTGTACTAATACTGTGCTGTTTTTCTTGCTTTTGGCTGTATTTCAGGACAGTTCCTGTGAGCATTTATGCTTTCTATTGGACTGTAGCACCTGATGAATTATTCTTCAGAACAGGCGTGTACTCCTGCATTAGAGCCAGAAATCAGTAGCACTGTTCTGACTGAGACAGAGTCTTCCTGGAAGACTCAGTGCAAGATAGAGAAAACTGAATTGAAGCCTTAAATCTGAAGCTAAAACACAAATCTTGTGTTGGGTTCACTTGATAAAAAAAATAGGTCTGTAAATCAGTTACTGTAAGGGAGCTTGGCTCAGCTAGGTATTTTAAGTGTGAAAAATTCTGTTTTTTCTTATGGGAATCTCTCCATAGGAGAATGAAAGGAAAGAACTTACCCCTTTTTTCTCCAAAGCATGCGTACTTCCAAAGGTCTAACAGCTTCAGGATTAGGAAGTGGCATGTTCCTTTTATTGTTTTTTGCTGCTATGAGTTTTGTTGGTTATTGAGGATACATAAAAATTGTTTCATGTGAGCACTATGGAGGCTGTTGAACCACAGTGTCAACATTCAGCTAAATCACTGTTTAGCCTTGCAATTGTTTCTTTTGGGGAGGAATTGCAGGTGGGAGGTAAAAAGTTCAGTGTAATTATTTCTCTACTGTGTTGGAAACAAGCACTATGCCTATTGTATGCACTTGCCTCTGATGTGTAAACAGTTTATGCTGCTGGAATGTTTTGGGAAAGCAGGGAAGGTATTGGAGGAAGGGTGTGATTAGTAGCTATTTAAACTTCTGGATTTAGTCAAAGGAGAGCTATTATTTCATTTTCACTTACATTTAATTGATTTAGTTCCAAGATTAGATCAATGTGTACATGGGTTTAGCATCAATGCATAGGGTCTGATATGCAAAGCACTTTTACTTGTCCAGTGCCCCACAGAGTCTGAAGAGCTTTGGGGGCAACACAGCTCATGGTTGATGAGGGAAAGCTGTGAAACCTCCCTGGAGTTTGCTTCCATTCCTGTTGCCCATGTCCAGCTGATTTTCTGTTTCCCACAGCCCCCTCCTGTTCATCTGGCTGCCGTCATCAGCTGGGCTGGGAGGGCAGCAGGCACAGACAGAGGTGCTTGTGAGAGCAGAGCACACAGCCCTGAGTCACTGCGACCTGCTGTCCTATTGCTCATTTTCACAGCCTCTGCTGGCTGGTAAGGACTCCGGCAAGAGCTGACAGCTGCAAGAAGTAAGGCAGAAGTTGTGGGCAGAGCCAAGTATGGGAAGAAGTCTGAGTCCTAAAACTGCCCATGATGGCTCTGCTAACAGAATGTAATCATCTGGGGATAGCTGGTTGAGAAGACAAAGATCCCAGGCAAATAATTTAGATACTTTCATCTGCCAAGTGTGTTGCTGTATGACCTATTAAATACATAACCCTGCAATGAGCTGACAGAATGTTTTTGGTGAGAGAATGTACTTTTCATCTGGGTTTCCCTGCACCAGTAATCCTTTCTGTCAGTATCTCTCTACTGACGCTCAAGACAACTCGAACTTCTTGGCTGTTTTTGATTAAATTTGACAGAGCAGAAATAGTTCAAAGCTAGTTTTCCACAAGCTTCTTGAAAATAGGTGCACAGACAAATTCACATTCCCAGTTCATGCACTGTATTACCACACAGCAAACAATCTAAGCTGGGGTGGGGAACAGGCAGGGTAAAAGTTCCAGTGCTCACAAAATGACTTGCTTAATTGTGTCACATGCCCGTTAAACAGCTTTGCCACCAACCTTTGTTAAACTTTACCAAAAATAAAGTTGAGAACCAGCCCTGGAGACTGTTCAAAGATGTGGAACATGTTTAAAAAACCAAAGAGGGTTTTTTGTTCCCTTTATGTTATATAGTTAGTAGGACCATGTGCCCAAAGGGTATATATTTCTCATCCTTACTAAAATAGGGTTGTGTCATAGGCAGGCACTCCTAAAAAGTTTAAAAAACAAAATCATGGGATCTTCATGATCTTACCTGTGGAATGGTCTTCCAGTAGCTCTGCTACTGTAGGACCTGAGGCAGTCCTGCCTGTGGTCTCTAGACCTCCTTATCTTGGGAGCTACCAGGCTTTGGAACAAGTGTCTGAGGGCCAGCTCTTGGGGCTTTCTGAGGGTTGCATTTCCTTGCCTATTTCTGCCTGCTTTCTCTCTTTCTTTTTCTTTCTTTGTGATATTTTGATTGCTATGCATCTGTTTATCAAGAAGGACAAATTAACCAGAAGAATGTTCTGTAACTGAAGATATTTTCATAAAAAGGCAAGCATTTGTTGTTTTCTGCATACAGTTGCAGAAAGGACAAGCGTTTCTTCTTGTCTTTAAGGTGTACATTCTTGTTGTAATTTACAAACAACTTATGGTAAGAGTTTCTGCCTCTGGCAAGTTCAGTTCCACTCACTTATTCAGTCTCCCAGGTGTTTACTTTTTATAAACTGAAATGGTCAATTTGCATAAGGCCAGTCCACACCAGATCTACGTGGTAGATCAAGGTGACGCCAAAATTTAGTTACTTGGTTAAACGATAATTTTAAATTGTATTGATAGCCTTTATATGGAATGGACACTTCTGTACTCATTTTAAGTATTCTTAGAATTCTCATCTATTTATCTAATATCTTAAAAAGTTCATTAACTTTGCCCATAGCCTGAGTTTCAGTCCTCTGTAGTCTTACACACTTGCTAGGCACTGTGTTCATTGGAATTACCTTTGTCATTGCAACCACTGGGAAAAAGCTCTATAGTGGGTAAAGACAGGGTGGGTACTTTGGATTTTAACTTTTCTTTGCAATTTCTGAGTTCAGTCCTAAAAAAAAATCAATAATAGACTAGTGCTGAAGCAGTGGACATGGCAAAAAGTCTGCTTTCACTGAGCTCCCTGGGCAAGTGCATAGGGAAGAAGGGTAGTTTTGCATTATTTGCTCTTAAAATAAACATGGTTTTGAAGTTGATATATGAAGGGCATGTGAGGAATGAATGAGGAAGAAAAACACTTTCCTTTTACATTAAGTTATAAATAAGTGATGTGTTAAAACTATAGTATTGGATTAGAACACTGTGGTTTGCAAAACTGAACACAAGAACATGTAAGGATGATGGTTGCAGACATTTAGGCTAATTGTATGCCTTATTTCATAATATGTTCATTCATATATCGTGTTTTGTACCATTTAAAAGTATTCCAGCTGTTAATATGTATGATATGAATAAGGAATACAAGGAATATAAGGTTTTGGAATGATGAAATGATGGTTTTTCTGTGCCACTCTTTGGTAGGATCTGAACTGATAGATTTGTAGCCTGCATTTTCTGCTTTGCATGTTACTTTTTATAAACAGAAAATTAATAAACTACTCTTTGTACTTATATCTTGTATGTGAAACCTGACCTATAGATTTAGGGATATATTTAGATCTTAGTCTAGTTCTCAAATACAACTATTTTATAGAGTTGGTTATTGTTGTTCAAACATGCTGAGGAATTTGATTAGAGAGTTGACTGCATGAATATCTGGTGATGGTGGTTTTGGTGGTGCTCTCAATTCTAATAGCAGTTCTTCACAGAACTGCATCTCTCTTCCAACCCTCCAAATGTCAGCAATCCTTCAGTGTCTTGATTATTAGCCTGGAGGTTAACTGTTGTTGTTTTGCAAAGCTATTGCAAAACAGAAGTTTGTTGGTTTAGTATAAGAAGGCCCTTAGAATTGTGAAATAAAAAAATTCACTTTTCATAACAGTCATAGAATTGTGAAATAAAAAAATTGACTTTTCATAACGGTCATGACTGAGCTTAGTCCTGGTAAGTGCAATATAAGTCAATTCATATTCCTAGAACCATGTTCCTGTCTTGTAAGGGCTGTGAATTGCATCAGTGGTATTTTTTTTTCAGAGATGTTCATTTTGCTAGAAGTAGTATTTAACTTGTGCATTTTGACATTTTTTTCCAAATACTCACAAGCATTTGCTTGGACATCATCACCATAGATTATATCAGTTCTTTGCAGGAAATTTGTTCATGTGGTGATTGATCTCCCCCCCCTTTTTTTTTTCTCTCCTAGAGAGAAGGACATTACTAAATGCATGGAAACTTCGCAAAATATTTTTCCTAGAACAGGAAATTTCTCATTAAATCCTCCAGGATCCTGCCCACTGAGAAAATATGAAGGAAATATACTACTCAAGTACTTAATGAAGTATCTTTAATATCTCTATTTTGGGATCACTAATAGTTGTTACTAGGAGGAAAACTAATGTCAGTAGTTAGGAAAAGGTGATGACCTGCTAAGTTTATATTCTCATGTTTCCAATTGTGATTGCACAAAACCAATAGCAAGTACAGTGTTCTCCGTGTGCAGTGCAGTAACATGATGGTTATTTAGTGAACCATGAGACATCAAGGCAGAAGATTTTGGGCTTAGACTTTATAATACTTCAAAATTAGTATTTCAAGGGTTATCACGCCAACCTGTAGTGGTCTGCACTGAATGGAGTTTGTAGTTTAAGAACATATTTGAGAGAATTTTGTTGCAGAGCGTAGTCTTGTACCATGTGACTTAGGAATGAGAAGGGTCTTGGAGAATGACAACCAGCAAGAACACTTTTACAGTAGTAGAGATGTGGAATTGATCCTAAGGTATTAATATTCATCACCTGTCCTTGTGCTTTTAGACATTCAGGCCACTGTCTGGTATGTGCTGCCCCATCACAGCAACAAAGCTAACTGCATAATGACTCTGGGTGTTGTATTTTTAACCTTCACAGAAAGCACTCAGTCAGTCCTCTCTAGGTGACCTGACTAAATTAGTAAATTTACTTGTTTAATCAGTTTGCCAATGGTGATTTGCCATTGCCTTTATTGGGGGCGGAAACAACAAAGGTGATCAGAGAGTGTTTCATTTGTAGCCTTTTAATGGTGTAGTTAAAACATGTTGACTCCAGTCTTTTGTGCCATTTTTTTAGTTGAAATATTTTTTTGAAATATTATCCTTGTTTTATTCCTTCACAACACTTTCACCTCTTTTTCTTTCTATGCCTGCTGTCAGGATCAGATTGCCCTGTTACCTTTGTTGCTGTTTAAGTGCTTCCTTTAAATGTTGCCCCATGTACTCAGACCATTTTTGGGAGTGGAGGAAGGAAGGTACTTTAATTTCCTGCATATTTGCAAGAAGCAATCACCCATTCGATCACTCTTCCCAGCAATCATTGTACGGTATTATTTTGCCACGTTTCACTGATTCAGGTCAAGCAGAGTGGCTACAGAGATGTATATCTGTTTCCAGATA
>VZDJ01000116.1:1560552-1745694 GCA_008694505.1 Cyanoderma ruficeps
CCCCCCCCCCCCACAAGGAAACACAAAATAAGTAATAGCATGGGAAGGATTAAGAGGATTTAAGGCTCTAATAGCCCAAACTGACTGGGGTGGATCTTAATGCGTATTTCTTAGATAGGACTTATGGGACTTCCCATATTTTCCAGGAGATGAAACCTTTTTAATTGTCAGTTACGTAGGGAGGAATTTATTTGGTTTATGTGGCAAATGGCATCTTGTTGCTGTGCCTGCCTGGCTGCCATCACTGGCAGTGCTGCCAGTCCTTCCTGAACAAGATGGGTCCTTGTATTTTTCAGAGTGATGCAGAGACCGTGGTCACAGTGTGCAAGTGGATTCCATATTCCAACCACACTGGTTTTCTGTCTGCATATCACTGCATTTGCTGTTGGGAGGAAATAAACTGCACATATGCAACCAGGCCTCCAGCCCCAGTCATGCTGAAATTATTGTTTTGTCTTGGGACAGCTTATCCATTGACAGTGTTTATCACTCAGTACCCATTCCAGCTTTTTTTTTTTCTTTTTCCTAAGTAGTAATTGCCCCTGCAATTAAATTCTGTATTTTTCTCGGTAGGAGATACTGTTGAACTATCTGTCATGTCCCCTGACATAAAATAAAACAGTCCCAAAGAAAGAGGAGTGCAAGAGAGTGAAAAATACCAGCTTGCAGGAAAAAAACCCCAAATCAACAAATGACAACCCAAAATATTAATGAAAAAATAGGGTTAGAATAAAAAAATAGTCTTTGCCATGCATGCTTAGATAGGCTTTTGTGTAATCTTGAAATTTAATGCAAATGTGCTTTTTCTGTCTTTGTAGTCAGCTCCTGTTAAAACTGGATCTCTGTGCTGACAGAAGAAACTCTGGGCTGTGTGTTGGGCTCTGTGGTGTTTAAAGGAATTAAAATAGTTGAAAATTAATAATTGGAATCAGTGCTGTGCAAACAGATTGGATTCAAGATGACAAATTTTGTAGAGTAATGATGTGTTTTATCACAAAAGTGATGCAAGTTCTGCTCCTCTGAGAAACTTTGTTGATTGAAAGCCCACTGTGGCCATGTTTGTGTCTTGAATGTGTTAATCTGCACTCTGTTGGACCACTTACAAAAGCAGCTTGCCTTTTCTTCTCTTTTTGTTTGTGACTTAATCTGATTTAAGTTTATGAAACAAAAGTGCTCATTTATCCTGATAACATTTTTTTTGTCCTTGGATACTATTTTAAGTGACTAGATCTTAAATGCAATGTCAAGGCCAGGGCTTGCACTTTGTGTTGCTGTTTCATCCCACACCTTTTCCTTAGGTCTCTCCAATCATGGCAATTAACGCTGGATTGCAATTCACTGAAAACTCTTAATGTGATCATGGCCGATGCTTGCACTAATCGGGTAACTCTGAATGTGATGGTGTTGGTTTAATGTTATGTTTGTATATGTGTACTCAGAACATTGTGGCCTCAGCCAGCAGCCTTTGGAAGCAGAAGAGGGATTTGGTAGTGATTTGTCCAGCTTAGTCTCCTGTGGTAGGTTGTACTGCTACTGAGGTTTCTGTTCTCCAACACTTTGGCCTCAGATGTAGTCATAAAATCATAGAATAATTTAAGCTGGAAAAGATCCTTAAGATCACCAAGTCCACCACTAAACCATGTTGTGAATGCCACATCTACACATCTTTTAACTACAACCTGGGATTATGACTCCACCCCTTCCATGTGTGGGAATCTTCCCAGTTTCCCTGGTTTTGACATTCCTGCAGCACACTGGAGGATGACTTGTTTGGGTTACAGCTGTGAGAAAGGTGTCAGTGATGCAGAGCTGGTTCTGTGCCCTCCTGTGGGGTTCCGAAGTGTGTGTGCTTGGGGTTCCTTCTGGCCTCTCTAAGTTGTCAGCAGGTGAGAGGATGGGTGACTGTGGCTGATGCCTCTGATCTAGGCCAGGAAATTCCTGTTTGGTGTGGGGCTGCATCTTCTAGGCCTGAGGGGACCTGCTGAAGGGCCAGGGGACTGGGGCTTTTCCCATTGGGATTGCCTCAGCTATGGTCAAAAGCAGGGAGAATCTGGCACCTGAGCAGCTCTGCAGCCACGGGACTATTGTGAAGTATCTCACGCAAAGAACAGCTCTTTATCCCTTACTGCTGACCTCTGTGCTCTGTCACTGAGGAAATGGCAGCAGTGGCTCTATTTACACCTGGAAGATGGCTAATAAATACATATCCCAGATCATGGATGTTCAGGGAGAGGAGAGCATTAATTTCGTGCTTATTAATGCTTTCCTGATTTTTTTTTGTGCGTTTGAGGAGGAGCTCATGCAAGGAGACTTACAACCTAATAAACTTTTATAACCTAATAAAACCAAATGAAAAGACATGAGGAAAAAATCTTGGAAAGGATTTATTACTTTTGGTTTCTGCACTGCTGGTATGAGCTGAATCCTGGCACTTGTGATCCCTGGGACCTAAATTTTGCTGTCTCTGGATGTAACTTATCACACAGCGTGCTTTTGGGACAAGCAGCATTGGCTTTCCAGCTGGTCCTGCCTCTTTTTTAAATGATAGGAGGTTTCTGGCAGGATGCCTGAAAATGTCTTAGACTTTGATAATCTGTGTAAAATATCTAGAAAGTGTTCTGAAATTCATCTGTAGAGAGAGCACTTAAAAAACAAAAAAAGGCACCAGATGTCACTTAACTGATGATTTTTTTTCACTTTTAATGCCAACATTTTATTCTGATGTGTGACTTGCTACCGTGCATCCTTTTTCTGTAAACAAATAAATGTAAAACGCTGCTCATGGGTTGAGTTGCTGGAACATTCCTATAAAGTAGCAAGGATCTCTTGTCGTGAGCCTTTTCTGAAATACCAAGGCAATGCTTTCTGCTGCCTTCACAACACGAGTAGCTGCAGTCGCTGCCATCTGGAGAGCAGATCCATGCTCAGCACAGGATTCTGCACTGGGTAGGAGCAGCAGCTTTTTGGTGGACACAGCCCAGACCAAGCATTGTGTGCAGGTAACTGTTCCATCCTGAGCTGGCAGCAGTGTCCCTGTGCAGGGTGATGCACATGTGGGCCGTGTTGACTACAGATATTTCTGTGGTTGGTTGTGGAATTGAAGCTCAGCCACAGCGTTGCCTTGAAATAGGGTTTTCCATTTATGCTGCAGCCACACAATTTTTAGACTTTGCGATATTGCCCCATATGTGGCGTTTTGCAGGGTACCAAAACCCGTCAGATCTCGCATAGGAAGCGTACAAATGTATTTATAGCTTTTGTTATAAATGATACATGAAATATTTGGTCCCCAGACATCTTGTCTTTAGCTTCCTGTTGCCATGGGCACTCATTAGTATTCCAGGGAGGCCTGGTTGTCATGGCAAAGTGTGTAGTTGTACCGTGTTCCCATGGCAACCTCCACCATTAGGTACCTTGAGCAGATCTGCCAGCAAATCTGTTTGGGTAATCTGAGATGATCTCAGGGCAGCATGAACGTTTTAACTAACACTGCCGTGCTCTCCCGAGGGGGTTCTCACTGCGGGTGTGTTTGGTGTGTTAGGTGGTGGCTCTTGGGTCAGTACGACACAGCACAGTGTCAGACTGCAGGAGGATTGCTTTCAAAAAGCAGCACCTAGGGATAACCTGACCTCTCAAGAGGTTAAAACAAAACCGTGGTGTCGAGGCTGTTTGCATTTTTCACATGTCCCTGCATGTGTCTGGATGTGAGCTTGCAGCTCTTTCCTTGAATGACCTTGAGCAGTAACCACATTCCTGTGTGCATCCCAGTGCAGCTGAGAATTGTGCTCTTTGAACATAATTGTTGCTTTTTCTTACTGGGGAGAGAAAGTGAGTTGCCCTCTGGCACGCAGCTTGCTGTGGTTTGTTTAGGGCCCAAGGTGGTACTGCTGGTGTGGAACAACACTGCAGGTGGTTTGCTTTGGATCAGGGAAGTTTTCTAGCCACCGATGGAGAGTCTGTTCTGATGTTGGGAGTTGTTTAGAGAAGTGATAGACAAACTAACATCTGTCAGTTCCCTGCTAATTTAACAAGTAAACAGGCTGTTTACTGGTCTCAGATTTTGCTCTCCATTAGTACATTTTTTGGTTTATGCAATGTACACGGTCAAGGAACTGGTGAAAAATCTGTGAGTCTTTTAAATGCTCTGAAAGATGTGGAGTGCTGTTGTATTGCACATTTGGAAGGGGAATATGCCTGTGGAGCCTCCTTAGATGGCACTGTTATGGAGATGTTCACCCACTTCTTTCAGTCATAGAAAAGTACACAGTTGGCTGGGATGTAGAAACCTGTCCAATTTGAAAAATCAAATACCAAAAAGTGATCATGCAGTGTCCTGAAAAGTGGTGATGTCACACATCTGAGAGGATTTCGTTCTGCATTGTCACAGAGCACAAAGCTCCTGCAGCCCTGGGCGGGGGGGGTTAATTCTGTCCTGGTTCTGATGGTTTCTTTATTGTGCTAGGACATAAAAATGGTGACTTAAACAAAAATCTTAAGTTGAATCAAATTCTTTAAAGATTTAAACTCTCAAAATCACTTCAAGTCATATTCTTCTTTTCTTTAAGTTGGTAGAGTGGGTTTGTGCAGATCCCTTGGCCTCTTTCCTAACTGCATTTAGAATTTCAGATGTGTCTTGGAGTCTTTTCTGTAAGCTGTTTCCCTTTTCCAATGTCTGTGCTGAAAACGACTTTTTTATACCCTTGCTTAGAGAACACCGTGAAATTAAATGTGAATTGATAATCAAATGGCTGCGTTTGTTTTCAAGAAATGCTGTCTTTTAACAGACTAAAAGCTGAGAGCCAGGAAGGCCAAGGCTTTTTGTATTTCTTGTGTTTCTTCAGGTTGGGTTTGGCTTCCAACTGAGCCAGACAGTGTGGCCTAAATCACACCAGCACTCCTGAAAATGCTGTTTTGCAGTACTCTCAGACATGTTTAGGAGCAGCGTGCTCTAAGTGTTTGGTTAAAAATAAACAAACCACTCTGAGAGGGGAAAAGAATGTACTTCTATTTTATAAATGTGCTAATCCATTTAAAAAAATCTTCAGCTTGAAGTTTTGTTTGCAGGGGCTTGAGAATCTCTTGTGAAAAGCAGCTGCTATCTTTGTTTAATAATTGTAATTTGCATGTGGGCGTAGCAAGAGTTAAAACACATGGCTCCTTTGAATCAATGAAGATGGGCATTTGCAATGACCAGGTCAGGCTTTGCTTTCATCCTGATTGCCATTGATTCTTTGTTGAGTCCTTTTTTTTTTTATTCTAGCAAGGATTTTTTTTTTAAATTTTCTTTTTTTTTTTGTAATAAATGGAAAAAGATTTTTCAAACTCTGATTTATATTAAAAGGCAGGAAGTGGAGTATGATTAATCTGCACAGTGAAGAGCTGTGCTAACATGAGCAGACATTTAAGCTTCTTTAGATTTAGATACATATATGTATATATATAAATCTAGAACTGATCAGTAAAAAGTGATGGGAAGCTCATTTTTATATATTTTCTTTTCTGTCTGTCACTTCCCCCCCACCTCAGTGCCTGGAAAACTAGTTTAAAGAAATGAAGAATAGCTGCTGGAAATCAGGAAACACTTTTAAAGCAATTAAGATTGTGGAATAAATTGCCAGAATTGCACTGGGGTTGTGGGGGTTTTTAACTGGCATCACCTGCTGGAACAACTCTGCTCTACCTCTGCACCTTGCTGATAATACTGGCTGTGTGGGGCAATTCCGTGTGTTTCTTTCTATCCTTTTTCCCCAGTTAGATTAAGAAGAGGGAGGAGAGTATAGAGCTGCTCAGTCCTCCTCATAGGTATAGAAACACAAAGCCCAAGAGACATTTGTCTGTAGCCTGCAGATTTAATGTTTGTTGTTTGTAAGATGAAAACACTGCTCAAGCTTGGAGCTTTCCTGAAGACAGCTTCAGCCAGTTTTTGTTTTCTGTCAGAAACACCAGAGGCATGCTCAGGCTCTGCCTGTGGAGGCCTTTCCCTGAAGTACTGGAATTAATGTGCAAAAGAAAAAGGGAGCCCAAAATATCTGACATGATAACAAGAATGAGTTGTGCTTCAACATGTGTTCTTGTGCCCTTAACCTAACCGTGCAAGCACAGCTGACGCTTGGCTACTCGGAAATTTATTGTCTGTGATTTTTCACATGGAAACATAACCATTGCATAACTGAATAACCCAAGCTATTGCCTGGTAACTTGAAATTGTGAGTTTTGTTTTCTTCTGATGGACTGAAACAAAAAAAACATTGAAAGCAAAAATCAGTCTTGAAATAGTGTTAGTCTGTAGGTGGTTCGTATGCATTTGATTTGAAGCGCTCACTCTGAGCATGAGCAGCTCTTGTGCAATGATCCCGCTCTCTGCCAGGAGGAATATAACCCTTAAGCATTCATATGAAAAGTTAAGTTTAAGTTACATAACTTACACTTTTTGAAGAGCCTCTCATGATGGCTTTAGTTGTTGGTAGCAGACAGCTGTGAAGGGACCAGTGGATGCCAAATAAAACCTGTTACGAGCACAGTGTGTGAACCCTTCCACTGTTCATCCACTTCCAGCAGAGGCAAGAGTCTTACTGCTAAGTGGATTAATTGTGGCATTTCTTCATCAGTCAAATTTTTATGGAACTGTAAGTGTACTGAGTGTTGTGGAATAATAGGTGAGATCAGTGAGTCTCTTCATGGCCTGTTTGGGGACAGCAGAGTCCAGAGTGTGTCTGTCCGGGTTACTGTGGAAGAGAGGGAAGGGACAGGGTTGTCACTTCCATGATTTGAACTTGGAAGTCTCTAGGTAGGTCATGGGTGCAGCTGAAAGTTGTGTGAGCAGGGCACCCTGAGTAGGGCTTGGCATTCAGCTGTGGCTTGTTGGCTTGCTAAGCCATTTTCTGAGTTTTAGTTTGACTTTTCCTAATTTTTTATTTTTTTCTTTGTTTTTCCTCAGCAATAAATGATTCACGGGCTTTATTCCTCTGATATCTAGGTAGATATTCCTGTAGATGAGAGTAGAGAGTTAATTGCATGGTTTTAGACATAGTTTGTTAACTTGCTATGTCAGCTGTTTCTTTTAATATAAATGTTAATTTTGCATGGGTGAGAGGGAAGGGATTTGGTAAAATAAACCTTATGCAATGATCCCCATGGAATTTCATGTTTGCCATTATTTTTGCTGTCCTAATATTGATGACAATCTCAAACAAGTGCATTTTGAGTAGAAGTTAATTACTCTTTTCTGAAAAATATTGGAAGTAAATTGTGTGGCATGGGACGACTTTGATTTATTTTCACTGTTCTAAACGCTGTAAGTCATTAGCTTTTAAAAATAGCCAGTCTGAATGTAAATATCTGGTATAGTTATTAGGATCTTTCTGATTAGCTATTAATTAGCATGCCAGTAGGTTGCACTGAAATGTTAAACTGGAGGCTGAGCCTGCTTGCAAGTCTGTAACTGAGCAAACATGCAGATTGTCTAATGCACACAGCACTTCTGTACAAATTATTAATACAAATGAAAGCAGCAGATTCAATCTCAAAAGAAATTTTTCTTTTTTTGGCTGAGTAATTAAATCCAAGCCAAACAACCCAGACAACTTAAATCATACAACATTCTAGAGGTGCAGTCATGTTATATGTTAAATAAGAAGCATTTTATGCATTTATTATTATGATGCTATGAAAGAAGTTGCTCTTTCTTGTCATCATATTTTTAGGAGAAAATCCTTTTTGCTAGATGATAATGCCATTTCATCAACAGTCTTAAAATATGAATCATGTTTTGAAAAGCCTTACTAAAATGCAAGTTAGAATTAGATGTCAACAACTCTAAGTCCTGCAAGTGTATGGGTTTCACTAGGGGTACTTGAGATGGTTTGGGTGGTCTCCCAGTTGAGCACTCCTGAGACAGAAAATGGTTTTCCCTGAAGGTGTGGCCTGAACAGGCCAAGTTCTCATTTAGTCCTCACTGGGGTGAGATTAAAAGTGTGGCTTGTGCTGGAATTAAGAAACCCATGAAGGCATTTCAAAGACTTGGACTTCATGCTCTGAGTTCTGTGAAGTGTTCTGCTGCACATATATGGAGGAACAGAAAGGGCATAGAGGGAAGTGTTGAGGGGGTCTGTCATTAGCTGTTGTGCAGTTATCTAGAGAGAATTCCAAAACCAGGTGGCTCATTTTCCTGACTTTGCTCTGTATCTCCAGCAGCAGCAGCATGCTCAGCAGGGCTGGCTGAGTGAGAATACTCTCATTTTGCAGTTGTGGCAGCAGCTGCAGACATGTTGCAGAGGAGCTGTGCTTTGAAGCTGGAGTTCAGGACTTCCTGTGCCAAGGGCAGCCTTGGTAGGGTTGGCATCTCCCATTGCAGCCAGTGGAGCTGCAGGATGTGCCTTCCAGGACTGGGGTTTTTTAACCCTTTCTTATGGCAGGCGCAGATGCAGAGACAAACTGAAGCCACGATAATCTTGCAGGAGTGCTGCTTTAAAGCAGGGCTGAGCTGAACTGTGGGGGTGTCTGCACATCAGTAAAGAGTATAATCACACGAGGGTGGCTTTTGTTGCTGAGGGAACCCTGAAACCTGGGCGAGGATGTGACTTGTGGCTGGTAGCAAATGCTGGGGTGACTCAGAGGAGTGTGAATGCAGCACGCTGCATGTGGGGCAGCTGACCAAGGTGGACATAAACTCTATAAGCACACAGCTGGGAGCTAGTGGCACGTCTTGGGTGGGACAGCTCAAAAAGTAGAGTTCTCTGTTTTCTGTTACTGCATACTCTTTAAGTCTGTTTTTATCCAGAAAAAAAAATGCTCTGAAAAAAAAGCCATTTTCAAATTGGAATAAGAAAGGACTGTAATATGAAAATGTCCAGCTATAGAACTTATGGTATTGGATGTGACCTGCATTCACTTAATATTGTGCAATGCAATCTGTGGGAGCCTAGAAATATGAACATTGCCCCTGCTTAATACTTGTAGAGAGTTCTCCTTTAGTCTCAGCATTGGGCAATAATGAAAGGAGGTTGTTCCCTCTGGGAATAGAGCCCTTTATTCAAAATGTAGTCCAGCAGTTGAACTCAAGAAGAATATCCATTAGCTACCAGTAATAGCATTTGTATCCCCCTTTCTGGATTCCAGATACTAAATGGCAAGACATTAAAATGCTACAAAAGCCTGTGTTGAGATGGGACCAGGTACATCATTTCAACATTTAAAATGTACCAGTTCCGAGTGAGAAAGAGCTCTTTAGGATTCATCCATCAGCTGAAGGTGCTGCCGCTACCTTAGAGGGGAAGTAGTAATCTGTAGACTGTGCAGAGATGTTCAGGAAGAATTGCTAATACATCTATGTCTGTTTTCTCTGGCTACTTGTGTTAGTGAGTAATGGGACTAACCTGAGCCCCCATGTGATTTCAGAACAAAGACTGAGGGGTGTGAGAGGGAGGATGTGACAGAAAAGGCCCTGGGGACTCTTAAAACCTCTCCCAGAAATGGTACACTTTTATTATTGTTGAAATGTAAAAGCAGTAACTCAAATTGTCGTCTAAAACTTTTACCCTAGCATAAAAATTCCAGAGTTCTACCAATGGTAGAGTTAAATATTTTTTTTAATTGGAATTGCTGTTGAAATTGATGGATATTTTTCTTGTCTGTACCTTAAAAAGGTGAAGCTTTACTGTTACCAAATTGTTCTTCTCATTACTGGGTTGTCAAAGCTTTTATGTGTGACAGTGAGTATTTCAGTGTAACTGGTACTGTCTGGCATGTAGTGTCTGTTCCAGGTAATGACAAGCACTGGATGTTTCAAATTCCTTCTGATCATGGAGCAAATAACAGGGTAGACCTTGTCTGGGATGCTTAACCTGGAGCCAAGTTCTTTACAGATGGAAAATGACTAAATTTCTTTCCTCAAAAATTCCTCCACTGCCTGAAAAAGCAGTATCACAGGCATCAGTGAAGGTGTTAGGTCAGGCTTAGAGGTGCCTGTTCCTGAGTATCAGCCTCAAATCAGTATTTCACAAAGCACCTTTCACAGCTGTGTGCCTCTCTGCATTGAGCATTGTATTCAGGCCAGGGTATCTCAGCCCCACTCAGCAGGGTGACCATGGACCTGCCCTGGGGTGCCTTCCCTGCACCCTCTGCTGCCCACAGCATCCCTACACCTGTGCTCTGCCAAACTCTGCCTGTCTGTCACACAAGGCACACAAGCAGCTGTGGGAAGGAACTGAGTGTTGTAGTTCTGTCATTTACAGAATGACAGTGTAGCTTGAAAGGAAATGAAGAGAAAAATGAATCAAGAGCAAGAAGGGTTCAGCTTATGAAAATTGTCATAATTCAGAGGACTCCTTGTACAAGTACTTTTGTGTTTACAGAAAGTAAAGATGTATTCCACTTCTCCCCTCACCAGAAATCTACAACCCAAATCCCTCAACTTCTAATTTATCAGAAGAGATTTTATAGATGTGCATGTGATAATGCTGGGAATCACAATTATAAAGCTGTCAAAATAACGCTTTTTTCTTTATGCAAAATCTGGGTAATATGGAGCCTGACATTCCTGTGGAATGTAAGAAACACAGTAAAGAGCTGAGTTCTCGTCCTTTTTGGCCACAGACACACTGGGATGGTTTGTTCCTCTGGTACCAATGCTCTGAGGATTCATTTGCTGGGTTTGGTTGTGCTGCAACTCTTGAGTAACCAGAATCTTGTCTGGGGATTCAGACACACCTAATATAAGCATTTCACTGCTTCTCTGCACATTTTACTGTGCAGCCTCTTGACTATTAGGCCACTGACATAAGGGCTGGATTCTTTTACCTCTGTGCCAAGTACAGGGAAAAGCTCCAAGTGCTCACTCCAGTGAGAAGCTTGTGCTAACCAGCTAGTTAAACTCCTGGTATCTTATACCTGCTATATACACCTGGTATATCCCCCAGGTGCTGTGGATGGATGCTTTCTCTCTGTGGATTCTCTTTACCACAGGGTTTGCAGTATCCCAGATGACAGCAGATTGCACAGATCCCAGCAAACACTGAGTACTGGACTCGTGTCTAATTGGCTGGGTAATTCTCGTGCTTTTAATCATGCAGGTTTCAAATGTACTGTAATTTCTCTTTATACCTTTCCAGTCTTTTGTAGTGTTTCTTCCAGTTCTTTGGAAATCAGTCAGGTGTTCAGTGCCTTTAGCTGGTCTGTGATTTGTTCTCAAATCTAATGTGGGGTTTGGTTTACAAAAAGCTGTGATGACTGCCAAAGCAGCATATGTGAGTGACATGAACAGTATTGTAGTGAGCAGCCAGCTACACAGCCAGCTTAATTCATCACTCACTATGGGAGAGTGACAGTTTAGCATATGGCCAGTCTCTTCAGATGCTGGTTTATTTCAAATATATTTAGGACTATTTAGTTTTTCCATTTGGGAAGTAGATTGGAGCTGTAAAGCAAATTCTCCTTAAGCTTTTTGACTGGTCTTTGGTGGTGTTCAGATCTCAGAGTTAGAGCTGAATTAAAGCTGCTCCTTTTGTGCTGTAGGAGAATGGCAAATGGAAGCATGCATTATTCACTAGGAATTGTAAAGACCTCTTCAGGTACATTAAGAATGGACTGTTGAGTGATCTGTGTAATATTTTGCATAACTTATAAATTAGAGCCAGGACAATGTTTATAGAGGCAGAACCTATTGTTTGTTTAGAATTATAGCCAAATAATTGCTGAAAGGGTTTCTGGTTTGTCTTTGTAGTGAGAAAATTCTAATGAGTCATTCAACAATGCTGTTTGACTTCTATTTTTTGCTGATTATTAGTAAAGTGTTTTGCATTCAAATTAAATCTTGGGATAAACACTAAGATGTGATGTGAAAATATTTTATTTTTTCATTACTTGGATTATTGTACATAAGGTATTTATTTGGGAAAGGGAATACCCTGACCTACTTTTTTTATATGAATACAGAGAACTAGCTGATCTTTAGATAGATAGTTCAAATAGTAAGTACAGTCTGAATCTCCACCATTTCAAAATAATAGCTATGTTCTTATTGTGACAAAAACTAAAGCAAGTGTTGAGCTTAGTTTCTTAAAGGAGTTTTAAGTGACTTGTAGAAGAGTAGTAGAAAATGAGCAGTTCTAGGCAAAGTTCTCTAAGTGGGACTGTGTCTATAATAAAGTTGGCATTTTTGCTCAGATAATACTCAGTCTGGCCTATCAGTGACAGTAAAGCACACACTCCAAGTAAATTTGGCCACACTGCATGCTTTTTTCACAATGAAAGCTGAGATGTGCCTGCAGTTTAAAACTTGGCTAAGTGTTTTGTAGTGGATATGGAAATTAAACACCTCAAACTGAGCAGCTATACTGTGGGAATACAGAAATACTTTTTCAAAAATCCCAACACAACTGAAAACCCAACCATAAGCTCCAGACAACTCCTGAAATAAAATTAGAAAAAAAAAAAGAAAAAAACCCTTTGCTTTTTTTCTTAACCTCTGGGCTGATCGCATAATCTCTGTGTATTTCAAATAGATTTAGGAGAGCAGGTAGAATAATGTTCTTTGCTGAAATCACGTTGGCATTCTTTTTTGATTCTTACATTTCCTTGTATTTTGAGCCGGAGAGTTGGAACAGATGGACTTCCATAAAAAGCCAGTGCTTCATTAGATTGGCAAGTTCAGCTTCCTGCTTTTTCACCTGAGGAACTGAGCAGTTGGATAGTCCTCACTCTGTAGAGATCCAAGAATGGTTCTGGGGATTTGTGTCCTAACTCCATGATAATCTGCTTGGCCTCTTTCCCAACCCCTGCCAAGAAATTGTTTATGTAGTCCTATCTCTGACTGCTCTCCTTGTGGAAAAGCATTTGGCCAAGCACTGTGGCTGCTCAAATGCAAAGCAGAGATGCTTAAAAGGGAGAGTGTGCTGAAGCCCATGGCTCTGTCTCTGTACTGTTGTGGGGCTTTTTCCCTTCTGCTTTTTTTTTTTTTCCTCTCTAGACTTCATCTTGTTCCTTTGCCTCTCTGTAGGTTTTGGCAGTGCTGCTGGGATGTCATGTTCTCTTTGGTGCTCTGCAGACATTTCCTTCTGCCTAGCATCTCAGCATTTCACACCCTTTAACTTTATTTTTTCTTTTCCTTTTTGAGGGACTTAATCTTTTGCCCTATGACACTGCGTGGATCTCCTCAGAAAAACTGTATGAGCAGATTTACAGGACACACAGATTAATTTTTTTTTTTTTCATGTAAGACCCTGGTTCATGCAATATCCCTGTGACATAATGAGGCATCATCATTCAGTGGGATGTGAAACACTTACTGTGACATTAGTCAGCTGTATGGTGTATCTGTGCACTTTAGGTGCTGGTGCTCCACACTGTGTTTTCTGTAAGGTGTAGTGAGTGCCTTCCTGGGATCTTTGCTGCAGGGTGCTCACAACCTTTGGATTGCTCCACAGTAGACCCTACTAATGTTATCTCTGCATTTAAGCACCATGTTTTTGTACTACTACACAGATTGTTCCCTTCCACCAGTTTTAACTCTCTTCAATCTAATCTCTTTATTTTAGATATACCACAAATTCTACCCTCCAAGAAACCCTAGAAAGGTGAACCTTAAAAATCCCACTTTTGTTCATTCTGTGGGTTTTCAATGTTTGAACAAACAGTGTTTGTTTTGGTTTTATGCTCAATGTACTGTTACAATGCTGAGCTTACCACTGGAAAACACAGAATGCTGCATAGCAGAATTTTTAGGGCTGCCTGATCTTTTTGAGTACTTGTAGAGAATGTCTTTATCTGCAGTCTTATACTTTTGTCCTCACTATTTTTCAGCCTGTTCTAATTTGTGTTGCTGCTGTGTTCCTCATCATAGATTTTGCTTTGTTTATGTGACTAAATAAGCAACAGCTCTTCACATGAACCACATGGAAGACACTATTGTTTAGGAGAGCAGGTTTGCACACTTTTGCTGTAACAAGAACATCCTGACTGAAGACCACTTGCCACAGTTTGCTTATTCTTAAACAAAACCCTTCTGTCAGTTGTTTGCACTCTGCTCACCTGTGGTTGAAAGCAACTTTGTTCCATGTTCATGCTTAGAAAATAGCAGGCATGCAGTTATATCTTAGTGTTCAGCCATGTCCTTATCAGTTGAATGTGCAACTGTTCATCACACTGAAGAAATAAATGTATGATATACTCTTATGGCCTGTATTGCTAGTGCATAGTGTTGGCTTTGTTTGAATAATTACTCCCTTTCTGTCTAAAATGCCACCTGAAAAATGTGAGAAACTTACAGTTGGCAAACGTGCGACTTCCTCCTTGCTCCCTTGGGTTTAGGCCAATGTTCTGGTGTACACCACTTTCTCTTATGTCAGGTTTGAATAAGGTGAACAAAATCACCCCATTCCAGGACATTTTGGACAGGAATGTGTTTGCTGCTTCTCTCATTTTCTTCTCCCTCGTCTGTTTGTTTGGGTTTGTGTTTTTTTGTGGGTGTTTTTTTTTTCCTTCTGCCTGGCTAGCATTTATCTTAGCTATATTCCTTGGCAAATTAAAAGGCAAGACAGAGGATGATTAACTGCAGAGAGAATGAGGGGCACTTCAAGGTATATTTCTCTGGCTTTGCACTACAAGTGGACAGAAGTTGTTCCTCCTGGTTGTCACTGTCACTTACAGAGGTAAATATGAGCACTGGGGCTGTGGGAGTCAGATGTTCACAGACTTGTGGCATCATCTGCTATGGGGATTCTGCTGACTGCATATCTCAGCTTTGCCATTGCTCTCCCTAGCTGTGGAAATTGTTTAATAGAATAAATGCCTTTTGTTCTATTGATGCATTTCTCTTCTGCAATAAAAGCATTTGGCAGAACTGTTTCCTACTTGTCTTTCACATTTGCTGGACCTAGTGACAAGTTTAAAGTATCAAGCAGTGTAACAAGCCTCAGTGGGCAAGTCTGTCACCCAGCTTTCCATGCTGTGTTTTAAGTGTAAGGTTTAGAAGTGCTCTGAATTTTGATGTTGCAAACATTGTATGTGGTTATCTGAGCTGCTCTGGTTCAGCTGAGAAGGATGAAGACTGGTCCTGCAGCTGCCACCATCTCAGTAGAAAAGAAACATTCTTGATCACTTTCAAACCTTCCAAGCAGCTGCACTCAGCTCTCACACTGACACTGTGACATGAACTGGTACAAAAGTCTCTTGGCAAATCTGTTAGAAGTTTAAAAGTGTCATAAATTTAAATAAGGCAGGAATATTACAGTGTGAACTAGAAAGGAATTGGAGGGAGCAAATGGCTGAAGCTGGCACTGTTTGCCTTTAATCCCTTTTCCATGTTCTAAGTGGGACAATCTCAGATACCTTCTGCTGAGCTTAATGCGTGTAATGGAGGAAGCATGGCTCTTGTTTTTAATCTTCTTGGGACTGCAAGCCCCTTTGAATGCTCTGGTAATCCACTTCCCATGAGAAAGGAGGGAAGAAAGAGGGAAAGCCTTTTTTTAACTTGTTTTATTTTTTGGATGGGTTTGGGTTGTTTTGTTGGTTGGTTTGCCAAGGTCGGTTGTATAATTGTTGGATTCTGTGCAACAAAACCTTTGAATTAAGGCAGCTGAAACTGCCTGTTATCCCTGCACCTGCTGCAGTGCTGTGCAGTGAAGTCGTGCTGCTGCTGTTGTGCTGTGCTCACACTCAGCCCGAAACTGAACCTTGCATTGCTTATACTGAGAGGGGAAAGGAAGGTTTTTCCAGCAAACAGCCAGACGTGTTCCTGCTTTGCAATCATTTCTCTTCTGTTGCTTTCTGCTTGCCCCCTTGTAGCAGTGGCCAGGGGGGACAGCAGATTGGTGACTGTTTATAGTGGGAATCTCCAAGCTGTACTGACCAGTGATGGCCATTATTCTTCCCAAGTGTTGTGCCCACACTGTCACCACACACGAGGCCCGTGTTGGTCCTGAGTTCTGCTGTAATATTCAGTTCCTGTTCTTGTTCCCTTGAAGGCTTAGAAATTACTCCAATATGAGAGTTACTGTATGTCTTAATAGCTGAGGGAAATACGTTTGCCTTTAAATTTTGCTGACGGAAGTTTGCGTTAACAAATCGGTTTCGATTTTCTTGTAAGGAAAGTAAAATGAAATACAAAACATGTTATAAATAAGGGAAAGCTTAAAAGTATATGAAGATTCCACAAAATGGTGAAAAGAGCTAAAACCATTTTAGTTCTTTACATTGCATATTTTTAGACTTGCAGTCTTTAAAAAATGTAATTGCTTTCTCTTTGCCTGACATTAAAGATGTTCTTTTTATTGTTGTTCAGAAGGTTGGTTCTTACTGTTACACCTCTAACTTGCCATGACTCAATGCAAATTCCAGCATTTTACGTATTTCAAGAGCTTTGAACTAACTGATGTTTGAGACGAAAACTTTTTTTTTTCATTACTTAAATTACATATTTGTGTGGGATGAGAATCAGATGGCAGCATTTTAGAAACGTAGATCACCACTTCAGTCTTTTGTGCCAGTTATCTGTCTGGTCAAGGCTGTGATATAAAGGTTTGGAAATTAGAGTTGGCACCTGTAGGCCTCTCTGTTTTAAAGCTAAATTGAGTTAATAGAAATAGCCAGGAGTAAAGACTGGAAAAAACCAACCCAAACTGTGAGGCTGAGTTGGAAGACATGAGGTGGCACTTGGGCAGTGGTGCACAGCGTGGTATGTCCAAAGCCATGGAAAATAAATGGGCCTTGCAGAAACCCTGAAGAATGATTGAGCACTGTTAACCTTTATATGGTGTTTGCTGATCTGCACTGCCAGATCCTGGAATTTGGGAAGTGCAAAAGTTGTTCTCTTAGTTTTTTTGGTGTTTTTTTTTTAACCTTGAACCTAGCATTTTTAAGCATAACTGAGGAGCCTTTTGGAGTCTCTGTGCCGGAATCTGTGGCATAAAAAGAACCCACCAAAATAATTTTCAGAAAAATATGATGACTTTAAAACCATAGTTTTTCTCTTTCACACTTTTGCCATAGAGTGTGCTATAGCTATAATCTATCTGGGCAATAGATGGTCCTGCCTCCAAAATTAAGTTTTATTGCCAACCAGTGGAAAGAAGAAAACTTCAGTGTCAGCACTGGTTCTCCAGCTGATAGTAAAACTGCTTCTAGTAGTGTGCACTTTATATTACCTTTTTAGCTGTGTTCATACTTAGCCTTGATGTGCATCAGAGGTCTTTTGAGCTCCTTTATGAAGATAAAAATAAAATGCAACTGCATAGCAAATGAATGGGTTTTGCCTTTTTTGTGTGTATGCTTATTAGAAGTCCCAGAGGAGGCTGTTATTAGCACAGAGGGTATTGCCATGTTCCTGTACTTAAAAGCTACAACCAAGATTTTCACTTGTAAAATAAACATTTTATAAAGTAAAGTTCTACTCAGAGCAGTGCAATCAGAAGACAGAGATGTAGTGATCTGTAGGTAGAGTAGAGGTAATGTTAGGGATTTAGTTTTAAATATCTGAGCCTCACTTGACGTAAAAAGGACAACTTGCTTAAAAATGTTACAAAATTGTATGTAAATCATATGTGAGAATTGGGGCAGGTAGAGTAATTAGATGCAATTTGCTAGGTGGTAAAGCAGGGAAATGTTTCACAGTTGTGTGAGCTTAAAAGCATTATCATCACTGTGAGTTCCAATTTAAGTTTTGTCTGCTGTGCAAATGTGAAAGCTCCTAACCATGGGGGGAAAGGAAGAGGTTTTTTCAGTATTCAGGAGTATAAATCAGTGAGCTAGCACAGCTATTTCTGACAGCTGAATATTGCTTTAGCTGGGAACTTATTGTACACTGTTCCTTTCAGAACATTTTCATAAATACATAAATAATAAATTAATGGTTCTCAGCAAGACAGGCTTTCAAGTTTTAGTTAGATCTGGTTTGTGTTACTCCATGCAATCAGACAATCATATAGTAAATAGGAACAAAAATTGCAAAGCCCCTTGTTAATTAAGTACCACAGAAATGTTGTTGTAGTGGCATCAATAACATCAGCAGAATCCTACCATTTATTTTCTCCTAGTATCAGTGACCTTTGGTTTGGGGTTTTTTAAATTTATTTGGCCTTTTGAAATTAAGTGTTTTCTATTGGTTGTTACTTTCTGTATTCCTGTATGATTTTGTTGTCAGTAGGGATAAAACCCCAACCCAGTAAGTTGTTAGCACTTTCTGCCTTTCTTTCAAGCAGATTATTACCATTTTGAATTTTTCTCCTCTAATTACACATCAGTCTTTTTTTTATTTCCTAATGCAGCAATTTTATATGCAAAGTGCTGGGCAGGAGGTTTATATTCCAGCATACTTTCCTGGCTTCTGAAGTAGCAGGATGCCCCAGCAGAAGATGGCAAAGCTTCTGGGCTGGCCTCCAAACTTCCATTATGTGATCACTTTGCTCCATCTGGGCAGCACCTGTTGGAGCAGAGGTAATAAATGAAACCTCACTCCAAGCAGGGGCTGCTCCCTGAAACAATCCCCAAGGACAGGGAAACCCCTGCACTGAAACTAAACTTGTCTTTAGCAACACCAAGAGATCACCCCAAAGGAGGAAAGGGAACCGGTGAAGTCTGCCTGAAGATTCACGGGTGCCAGTCACTTTGGGGCAGCCTGCTTTAGACAAGCAGATCACTTTGTACTTCTTAGGAATAGAAACTACCCGAAATTCTCACATCCTGCCAGCAGCAGAACTGCCTGGCTTCCTTGGAGTGGGAGACAGGGAAGTCTTCTGTCAAAACCAGAGAGAGAAGCTGTATAACTTTTATTCCAATGTTTTTTCAGTCGGGTCAGAATTGTGAAAAAAATATTGTTCCAGAGAGGTTTAAAAGGGGATGAACCCAAAGCTTTTGGAGCCTGTGAGGAGGAAATTCAAGCAGTAACTGCTCTGCAGTGGTAGTTTGTGACCAAGAAATGATCTGCCATGGGGGGCAAGAAGGTCCAGTTGCAGAAGGGGCTGAACTGGCCAGAAGTAGCAATGTCAGAAACTCAATAGATCCCTCTCAATGGGACTAGAAAAATAAGGTAGCAACTCTCCTTTATGCATACGATGTAGTTGGGTACCCATACAAGGGGAAAGATGGGATTGTACTTGTAGAGAAATTCCCCTATCTGTGTTCAGCCTGATTACAATCAATCGACTGTCTGATAAGCTGTTACAAAAAGTGATCAATGCGGTCCATTTTGAATTTGTTAAAAATACTGACAACTTGAAACAGTTTTTGCTAGCAAATTTTTTCAGCTTGAAATGAAACAGTTATGTAAATTGGAACTGTTTCAGTGCTTTAAAAGGTGTTGCATACACTGCATATGCTAAAAGCTTTCACTTTTCCCTGCACTTGTTAACAATAATGATGTAACCCTGAAGCATTTATGACCTCCCCTGGAGTTTTAGAATCAGGTAGAGTTCATCAAATCACTTACTGGTTTTGTAAAGATTTTGAAAATGGGCGTTTTAAATATAACATCTCTGGCTAATGGTCATTGGGACCGTTGTGTAAGTTAAACTGCCTTTCTGGCAACAAAATTGTATAAATATGAGCTGAAATTGCTCTGAAGCACAAGGCCACAGGCAGAGAGTGAAATATGAACCTCGCTGATGCAACTTCTGGGAAGCTGTTCCTGGTATGGCCTCCTGTTATCAGAACGCTCACTAGTTTTGGTGTTGAGGGCACTCGAGGTCCTTCGTGCAGCAAGGAGATGATGCTGTAAGTGTGGCTGTATAAACACTGTGGAAATGGCATGTGGGTAATGTGTAAGGTTTTGTCATGAGGAACAAAACAGCGGGTTGAAAAGGTCCTTTAAACAGGAATGCCAGTTCACGTGGCACAGCAAAATATCAAGAAAGTGGGAATATTGTTCCTTCTGGTAATTATCCACCACATTGTTAGGCCTTGACTAGCGAGCTAAGTGAAAAGTAATTCTAAAGCAAATTGATTCAAGGTCAATGTCACAATGTCAGAGCTTTCAGTCTTTTCTTGCTGTTGTTTCTCCTGCTTAGAATAGAAATAAACATTTAAACCAAACATTTCACTGAAATTGACACTTTTTTTTTTTACGATGAAGTTTATTGTAGAAGGTTTGCTTCTTTTGAGAGCTTCCAGATTAATGGCAATGAAGTTCAAAGCAGTAAACAGACATGAGAAAAATAGGGGAACAAATATATAAGAACTTAGTTCCTAGCTGTTATAGTAAAAAGTTTATCAGTCAGTCTCCTTTAATGCTCTATGTCAGTTTTAGTTGATGAATGTAGGGAGGTTTCTTTTTTCTAGGGTGTTTTCATGACTGTAATAATTCACCTATTGTGAGCTTGAAAAAATCTTCACGCTAATTTCTCCCACTTTAAGTTTTAGAAAAGCAGTGTTTGTTTCCAGGAGGTTACACATGAAACTGAAAGTTGACCAAATATCAACTTGTGATCCTAAACATCATTAGAGAAGGAGACCACTTATGATAGTAGTGGGAAGTGAGCACTCTAGTTTGAATTAATAAGGACAGATTGGGCAGCCCTAAAGGTTAATAAATGTTTTGGTTTTTCAAACTCAATATATGTTGGTGGTGTTGAAGCCAATGCCAGTATTCTTATTTATGCCATCATATGGATTACCTGAACCTGTGAATTACAGGTTTTTAACAGTTTCGGCTAGAAACCAACAAATTATGCTCTCATGTGCTCCAGACAACATTGTGGCTTTAATTTGCCATGGAAAATGATATTAAATGTGATGGCAAATGCTCTTTGGAGGCCAGATGAGCTGATACTTCCAAATATTCCACGTAGGAATCTTGCTTGGTACAACTCAGGAGATGTAGGTGATGCTTAGCAACTCTCTATACATATATGAGAAGATGGAAAGCCCTTGGAGAGGTGGAGCAAGATAAGGATCCCGAGCTGGGGAGAAGGAAAGAGCTTTCAAGCCCCATGTTTACCTCTCCAGTCATTTCTTGAAGTTATCTGGGAGCCAGAGGTTGCTGTGCTGTTGCTGTCATACCCTTCTCCAGCAGCCCCTTGACTTCCACTGGCACACTGAAGGGCTTAGATGATACGTGTAGTCCTTGTGTTAACTTCTCTTTTTTTCTGCAAAAGCCTTCCATAAAATCATCTGTCCTTCCAGATACTTAGACCAGTACAATGGCTGAGACTTCTCACAGGAGTTTAGGGCTAGCACTGCAGAAAATTCTCAGGAGAGCCCATAAATAACAGATGATTATCCATAGATAATTGGTGACCACTGAAGAGTATTTGAGTAAATGTTTTTTACAGCAAAGTAAAAATACAGTTTAGAGCCCTAGGGAAGAAGACTGGTTGAATAAGATTGAAGTAGTGGATTGGTATTTGAGAAAATAAGTTTTAAAGTTTAAATTTCTGGCCAGAAGGGCTCCCCTTTATCATTTTTGTGCCTTGGTGGGTGCAAACTTTTCTATCTCCACTAAGTGTCTGGTTACCAGTGTTTGCAGCAGAAGTAGCTGGGTTTTCTTTAACCCTGAAAACCCATTGGAACCAGAGGTCGTTATCCCTTAGTAGGACAGTAAGTTGGCAGTAGAATTGCAAGGTCTGGTATAATGATCTTTTCCTATCTCAAATTTTGGCTAAGGTACTCTATCCTTTCAGGTATTTCCTAAAAGGAGTGTTGGAATCTTTCCAGAGTCTGTGGAGTGTCTGGAGTCCGAGCGCTGAGGTTTCTGCATGTAATGCATCAATATTACTTGTTGTGAGTTTTGATTGCTGCCATTTAAATAATACAGTATCGTGAAGGGTGCTTTTTAAATAAACATCATCCTCCTCATCCCAGGTTCTTGGAGAGATCTGAGTTGTAACTACTGGACTTTTGGATTCAGGGAACATGCTTTTATTTGTATTTTAA
Source organism: Cyanoderma ruficeps (assembly GCA_008694505.1). Taxonomy (NCBI): domain Eukaryota; kingdom Metazoa; phylum Chordata; class Aves; order Passeriformes; family Timaliidae; genus Cyanoderma; species Cyanoderma ruficeps. The sequence continues at coordinate 1,582,411 of VZDJ01000116.1, forward strand.
TTCTCTGCCATCATTTACAAGGTTCTTTGAATCCTGTGCTGCTCATTTCTAGATTTTTAATTCTTCCTCTACGTTACAGTATATTTTTCATATTTGCAACAGGAAAGATTAATCTGAAGTGAAAACGAGCCTGAATTATTGCAAAGAGCTGTTCAGCAGGAACAAGGGTTATTTGTTTTGTGTGGATAATGAGAGGAGAGAGCCCTTTTCCTCCAGGGACCACGTTCTGCAATGTCATGCTGCACAGTTTCTGTTCTTGCATGGCTCTTAAGCTCTGTACTCAGCAGATTATTGGAGCACTTGCAAGCGAGCTGTTCTGGGAGAGGGTGGGGCTGTGCATTAAAAGTGCAGCACACAAACTTATTTCCATCAGCCTGGCAACAGCACCACACTCAGCATCCCTTTCCAGCTGTGTGCCTGCTGCCACAGCTGCCCAGGAGCCCGGTGTGAATTGTTACAGCCCTGTCCTGTTCTGTGCAGCATCTCCCCTGGCCTTGGGCACACAGAGCTCTTTCCCTTTCCTGCTGCTTTTGTTCACTTGAGCAGTTTTGCAGCATCACTGTAAACGTTGCAGATGTGCAGCTCTGGGCCCTGAGTGCACACTGGGTATGGCTCTTGCATGCATAAGATGTACATGCCATCATGACAAAGTGCATCTTCATGTTTTAGCTGCTCAAGTAGAGGCTTCTTTCTCCCACTCACCTTCCGGCTGATAACAGCAATACAAAAATGTACTGGGATAAGGAGAACATGTTGGTATAGCCATTTTTCACTGACGTTTTTCCTTTCAATTTTTTTGATCCTTCTAAATAAATTATTTTTTAATTTCTTTTTCTGTTTCCTTAGGATTTCCTGATTTACAAAGTCATTTAATCCTCATGGTGAAGATTTCAGAATGTCAGTCCTCCCTCATGCTCAGCTCTACAGAGCTTAGTGTTGCAGCATAAATATCTGTCCTTGACCACGAGGCCTGTGCAGGGGCTCCAGACAGCAGTGATTGTCCTTGGCTGGTGTTCTCTAGATGCCCACCCAGCCCCTCTCTCACTGCTCCCCCTCAATTGCAGAGGGGGAGGAACTGAGAGGGAAGAGTTTGTGGATGGAGGTAAAGGCAGGGAGGTTGTTGGAATTCTGGAAACTGAGAATTTGGGGTTTTAGTATATAGCGGTACATGTGAGTCAAGATGGAGGGCTTTGGGCGTTGTCTGGGCTCTTCTTCACCTTCTTCTTCCTTCTTCATGTGTTTGGGTGGTTTTCTGTAATTGGTTGGAAAGGGTCTGCATTTGAGGGCCTTGGGTGCTCATTATTGGGTCAGAAATATAAGTAATATCGCTGTCACCTTGGTATTGTAAGCCAAAACCGTCGCAGGAGATCACTTGCCCATGATCATCATCGCCAAAAAAACACACAGTTGGGGAAGATTATTTTCTTGCTAAGATGGACAATCTGTATTCTTTATGACCAATCTGATTTTTTTTATTGCAGAGACCAGACAAGAATAGAGTTGTGTACACCTGCTCCCCCTGCAAGTGCTTCACTGGTTTTTTTTTTGGTGGACTTTATTCCTTTATCTGAGCTTAAAGGAAAGGCAATTTTAATTGGTGCTTGTCCATGGTTTTGGGTTTTTTCCCAAATTTGTACATTTTAGTAGAGAATCTTTTTGTGTAGTTCCAGGTTTGAAAAGTTTGAAGTTCTGTAGACATAGAAAAATTGAATTTATTGATGGTGTTAGTTTTAAATCTTTGTAATGTGTGTTAGGCACAAAGCCGTACATTGTTTTAGCATTATAAATTAACAGATTGTAGGAAGAAACTCTTAATTTTGACTTAGGCCTGTTGAAGCAAATATTTGACAGATCTTGATAGATGGAAGTTGTTCTTTTTGAGCTGTGTGTAAATTAACTTTATTTCAATTAAAAGTGTATGCTTTTAATTGACAGGCACAGACCCAGGGCAGTCTCATATGATTGACTGTTGTTTTTTGAAAAGAAAAATATTACTTATTTTCATGTTGAGAAGAGATGAAACTTCAAACTAGTTTTGGTCTTTACATGAGATTTAAGAAAAAAAAATCACACCAAAGCTAAAAACATTTGTTGCTATGAGATGTTGAGATTCTCTGGGACACCACAAATTACGGGCACAGGGTGACGGAGAAAAGTAAATTTAACAATGTCTCTCTCTTTCAATTACTGAGTGATGAGATTTAATGCATTTTTCTGTTTGACCTCTTACACACTCCCTCCAGTTTAGTCTCTCTTGCCTCTCCATTATCTGTGAATTCATTCCCATCCACGTCTCTTCTAATGAGAGGAATCTAATCATGGCCAGCATACAGCCTGGAATGTAAATAGGGTATGACCCATCGTCTGGTGCTCTGTGAAATAATGATGGCCACCAGTTCACCTGTTTTCTATGTGTTGTAGCTGGACCACAAAAACTAATGCTCTTGTTGTTGGAGATGTTAAAAAAAGCCCAACAGCAAACAAAACCCCCAAACCAATAATTAGTTTTTCATTAAAACAGCCTAATTTTTTGGCACCTTTTCCTTCCTAAAACATGGAGCAGGAGAAAGACATTGTATGAGAGGCAGGAGTGCAAACAAACTCCTCTTTTTCTTTTTCTCCTGCCCCCAAATATTTTCTTCTTGGTCATGTTTTTGTCCAAATACAAAATAATCGGAACAAAAATTCTATTTTGATAGCTTATATAAGCTTATTTACCTCAGAACTATATAGCTGTCTATGTGCAAATATAAACAGATTTTTATAGATATTGTTGCAATGACTGTTAACAGTGTAGACCGGGGTATCAAATTTGGGGGTTTTGTCTTTAAAAAGCACTTGGGCAGGTGACTGTTAAACAGCTCCTATACACCCTCAAGGAACTGTTGGGCCATAATAGTCATGAAACTAGAAATAATTTTTGTTTTACCCCTCAGTGGAAACTTCAGGATTTAATTTTAAACATTTTTCAGTTAGTGCTGTGACTTAGTGCTTCTCTTGCAGTTTTAATTTGATGTTTACAGTGGACACTTGTGATATTATGATTTAAATTAAAAGGTAAGAAATGAAGAAATTGTCACCTACCCAAAATGTCACGAGGCCCATTTTTTCTCTCTAATTAGGCAAAAAGCTGCTAGATAGCTTAGTGTGCTTGTTATGCTCCAAATGTGCTCCCAAAGCAGAGTTGCTCCAACATTACTTTCCCCCCCATATTTAAAAGGACAGCTTTTCTTGCTGCTGTGATTGCTGCAGTGAAATTTGGAGTAGGGTCTGGCTTTAAAAAAATCTTGCAGCCTGGGGCCTTAGAATCAAAGCTAAATTTGGGTTGTTCAGCACTTACTGGTTCAGTGAATTTGTGAATAATCTCTCATGAAGGCTTATACCATTTCCATGGCTTGTGAGGCTCCTGTCCTTTTCCCAGTGCCTGTCACAGTAAGCGCTGTCCTGGGGAGCAGAGGCTGCACCACCTGTGTGTGGGTCTGCTCTGTATCCACCTTCCATGGCCCCACATACTCAATGGGGCTGGCGTTAGGCTGGATTTGGGAGATTCTGAGCACAGATGAGCTGTTCTGAGGCACTGATGTCTGAAAAACACCCCGCTGAAGCCCTGTGTTGACTGGCCTGGTGACACACCTGCCCCTGGCCATGGAGCTGCCACACAGCCTGTGAAAAGCAGCCCTCTTGCATCCCAAATGCAAACACTGCGTGCTGGGAAGCACCCTGTGCTGGCAGGCCAACTTCCACGTCCTGCCAAGGTGCTAAAGGAGAAAGGGACATGGAAATATTTTGTCTGAAATATTGCTCTGCAGGGTGAGGCTTCTCTGCCCCACACTGTGGTCCTGTGGTGGTTTGCCCAAAATGGGTTGCTCTCAGTCTCACTCCCATCCTTCCTCTGCAAGACTTTCCTGACAGCAATATGTGTGCTTGGTATAAAACTTCCTATCTTAGCTTAGCAAAATGGTCTGGTTTTCTAGGCTTACACTTAGAAGAATGCTTCTAAAAAAAACAAGATAAAAAAAAAGGGGTTTGCAAAGCACTACAGGAGTGAAATCAAAACCAGAATCTTTCATGAAATCTCAGCTGGTGAATAAGAACTTATAGAGCTTGGATATAAAGTATGTTCTCTTTATGTGACTGTGTTTTCAAACGCAGCTGGCAGACAATTAACTGTGCTAACAAATTTTGCAGGACTTTTGTGATACGATTCTTTCTGCCTTACCTAATTTTTGGTTTGGTATTCTCTTATTAATGGACTGGAGTTCTTGCAAATTTTAGCTACTGAAGGATGTTTTAAGGCGAGCTAATTTACCCCTTGAAGGGAGCGAGGGAAGGAATTTAATCTCTTAGCTTGGTTTCTCCCTGAGAGTAGCTTCCCAGCCAGTCTGGGCTTCACTCCCAGACTCCCTTCAGTTCTGTCCTCAAGGGATGTGTTTGTCCTCGAGGCTCCTAAATTCAGTTAGCTGACATATGTTAAATTGTGATGGCAAGACGGCTTGGTTTTGATTCATGTTAGCATCTCATGTTCATCCCTAGACTTAATAAAAAAGTTAATTTTAACTTGTTAACCTGAGTTGTTTTGCCATTGCTTGTATTTAGTTCTCAGCTTTTTAAAGGTGAGAATGAATCTTTTTTTTAGTATAGGTATCTGTCTTCCTGAAGGAGTTGTAGCAACTTCTTTCCTGATAGCATAAGAGAGTGCAGCTCTCTTCATCCAGAGTTTGGTCAGAGGGCTCTTGTTTCTTCAGTTGATTTCTGTTTCTACCCTGGAATATTGTTCCATGACTTCCATTTAGAGGGAGGGAGGAGATAGTTGGGCAGATCTAACCTACAGCCTGGAATTTTAGGCCAAGAAAATCTTCAGGTTGGTAGTTGAGTCCATAGTGGACTGTGCCAGCAACTGGGTATGGTTGCTAAGTGGTAACCACCACTCTATTCTCATAATCTTAGCCTGAAGATAAGTGGGGTTTGGGTTGTTTTTATGTTGACGTACTCTTTCACACGTGCAGCTTTGGAAGCAAGAGCAGACTGGTAAATAGGCCAGGTTAGATGTCTGGTGTAAGCTAATGAAGTCAGTAATGCCAGTATTTAAACTGGAATTTTCTTAAACTGCCGTTTTGCTCAAATTATGGATTTGGAAAAGCAATCAAGACTGAGCTGAAAATGTTTTTCTTAGCTGTTAACATTTTCACAAAGTCCTCCCTTTTATATTTGAAAGGAAAATAGATATTGTACATTGACTTTTGGTTTTAATTTTGTAAGAGAAAGAAGAGTAAAGTTAATTTGCCTTCCATACTCTCAGCACAAATTCCATTCCTGTCTAGGTAATACTTGGTTTAGCCTTGAGTTTTGGCTGCTTATGGAGTAGGGTATTGCTCAAGGAAGCACTAAACACTCCATCTGCAAAGTGATCCTGCAGTTAACGCCGAATGCCATAAGTCTTTTGTTAAATTAAGCTTGTGGGTTTCTACAGGTATTAGGAGCAAGCTGGCTTTTTGGCTGGCCTGCTGCCTCCGTGCTCTTAGTCCTGCAGTTAGGCTTTGGAATTGCTGGGCTGTTTGGATTTGGATGGAGCTTCCACAGCCGTTCCTCCTCGACCCCGATTGCGCGCGGTTACAAAACAGGTTCCCAATAACAAGTCGTGTCCCCCTCGCATGCAAGTCACTCCAACTTATAAATAGAACTGCCCTGATAGACAGAACTTGGCCCATCCTCCTGTCCTCTTATGCGAGTTATTTTGATTTAAAAATAGAAACTGTCCTAGAACTGATACGTATCGAGGAGGTTGGGAAAGTTCACTTCTAGGCGCCGCTGTGATTAAGCAGCAAGTTGTTACAAGGAGCAGTGTGCATGTTCTCATCCCTGACCAAAAGATTTCAAAGCATTGACTTGACTTTTCCAAGGAGCTGTGCATTTTCTTAGGGTTAGATTTCTGCACGTTGCTCCTTTGCTGCAGCTTACCGAATCAAACACAAAATACACCAAAATATGTGCACCTCCACAAGGAATGTGGACGTTGTGAACGTTGGAAAGATGGAAATGCTTCTGTGAGCAAGGGCTACCTAGGCAGGAGATAGTAGCTGTAATTTGTAATTTATTGAACTGCTGCTTTGATCACAGCATTGCTGCAGTGTCTTTAAGCATATGTTCTTTCTGAATGCCAATGCTTCCTTAGCATATTTTAAGGTATTTCTGCCCTGGTATTTGCTCTCAGTTTTGTTTGCTTTTATCTTTAAGCTGATTTCTAAAATTTTAAATTTTTCCTTGTTTTCTGTTGTTTCTTAAAAATACAGAGTTTTTTTTAAGTTTAGGTTTTTTGCTTGTGACACACTTTAGTGTGCGTAAGAGACTTTTCTTGGGTGCTTGAAAATCTTAAATTTTCCAGGCAGCCTTGTTCGGCATTTCTCCTTCCATTTCAGTTGACTTAGGCATTTAAATGCACAGAGTTACGCTGAGCATGCTAAAAGCCTAGGGATGGAAGAAGAATAATCTGAATAATTTCCATAGTGTAATTTAGAGATGGACTGATGTCAGCAGTCACTTGATACTAGTTTTACTATCAAAGTTAATTTGTGGGTCTCCAGAGGAATAAAGTTAAAAGGCATGATTTGAAGATGGAAAAATAATTTATTTCTTTTCTTTTCCTTCCTAAAAGCCTTTCCTAAGAACTCTGTTGTGTATTTCTATTAAGCACCCTCATATCTCGTATTTAGCTGCCTCTTCTGACTCCTTACCTGGAGTTACAAGAGCTTGCCAAATTTTTTGAGGTAAGGAGTAAATGAAAAACAAGACCTCATGGAAGTGTCTAAATGTTGACAGATGAATGATTATTTCAAGTGGTAGAAGACAGATTCATTACATTTCTTTTCAGCAGGGTTGCTATGGTTAGCTGAGCAATATGGGAGGAGAGGAGTGTGAGAGCTTTTCCTACCTCTCTGAGCATCTTGTGACTATAAAATTCTTCTATTGCTTATCTAGATTTTTCCTTCACTTTCTAAATATACCAGTGCTTGGGGGATTACTCATTTTTGTTAAAATGAGAGAGAAAACATGAAAAATTTAAGGGGTTCTGAAGTAGAGCACTGATAATTCAATATCTTCAGTGCCACCTGAGTTATGGATGGTCTGTGATGTGTCCTAAAACCTAAAAAACAGTTTCCATCTCATGGGCTGGACTTGGAGGTACCCCTTAGAATAACCAAAGTTCAGTGGGAGCCTGTGGTATGCCTTCGTTGGGTGCCTGAGATCAGAGATCCAGGGGATGGTTCGAATGTGTCAACCTCTGACAGCCAACAAGTTGCTCTGGGAAGAGGCCTTTTTTTTTTTAATTCCTGAAGCAGCATGACTGTTTATAAAATTTTAATGTAAAAAGTAATACAAAATTGCTTCCTATGCATACAATCGGCTAAGCATGCCACAAATTAGAAGCTTTCTTTTAGCTAATTAGTGTTAGGGATCCAAGCCTGAGCTTATTTTTAAGAACACACAGTTAATTGTACTTGAACTCTACCTGTTTGGACTCAATTCAGAAAACAATGGTCCAGGTGGATGCACACATAGTAGAAAATGGTCTCGAAGAGAGGAGGTTTGCTGTGTACGTGCATTAAGGATAGGATGTTATTTTGATTGTTTAAGCATTGTTTTACCCACTGTTAACCAGCAGAGAGCAGTTTAGTTTGTAACATAACATATAGAAAAAGTGAAATTGGCAAAGGCTTCGTTCTCCAAGATGGCCATTAAAAACTGCCTGTGAAAATTAAATTCTTATGTTTGTGCATTATCGACAGTGTTTGTGTTTTGTACCAAAGTATTGTCTGTAAGTATGAATTTCACTGTATGTCAATGACTTAAATGAAGATTCCAGGTGAATTTTGGGGAGTGTTTGGACGGTTTTTATTTAAAATCTGCACTGTATGAGGTGCAGCTCCTCAGAATACCACCCTTGCCAGGCTGATGTGGGGAATTAAGTCCCTGGTTTGGAGCCTCAGGGTCAGGTGATGCCAGTTTGTTTCCAGCCCATGGAGACGGCGAGCACAGGGACTTGTTGCCAGCACGCAGAAAACAGCTTCCATCTGATGGTGCTGTTGTGGTTGCTCACTGAAATTCCCTTGCAGGGGAATGATCCAAGGAGAAAGCTTTCAGGCAAATAGCATTATGAATCAGTGCATTACATCTTCTTCTTTTCTTAGTCTGTGGTACGCATGTTGTTTGTCGTGAGTGAAATGCTGCTGAAAGGAGGGTGAAGGGCGAGAAGATCTGAGAGAAGCAAGGCAGGAGGATCCTGATATGAACCTCAACCACCCCCAAAATGCATGTATTAATTGGTCCTTGCCTGTTTAAGGAAAACCTCAACATGCAAACAAACAAAGCCAGATATCACCTTTACCCCCTAACCCCCCAGCAAAACAACAACACAGCAAACCCTGTCGTTGTCACTTCTGTCAACCTCTGACGTGACTGATTTCACCTCAGAAATGGGCAAATTCGCGTTTTGCTACCTCAGGTCTGCAGTATGAGTGTCGAGGATGGGGCTGTTGCAGGATGTCTGATACCTGTTCCACCCTCTCGCCTTCCCTGGAGGGGATCCTGAGGGGCAATGTAGGAATCTGTGGATGTGCCCACAGAGGTGCACAGCCTGAAATGTGGCGATGACGTAATTCAGACGTGTTGAACGGCTGCCGTCATGGCTGTTGGCAACGTGTGCCTTGTGTGTAATATGTCTTAATGGGCACACAGGGGAGAGAATTATTGCTTTGAAGTCCCTGGCCTCTCCTGATTTTTTTTTTTCCATGAGACTCGTAGGGAAGTAGCCAAAGCATTCAGCGGAGTAGAGGTGGCAGCATGTGGAAACATGATCTGTGACTTGCCAGTCGTGCACATACATGAGGCACGTAACACTTGTGTGAGAGCTGCCTTTGCAGGGACCCTGCAAATCCTGTCTTGGGAACAGGCAAACAAGGGAGGAGCAAGCTCGCACAGGCAGGAATAGTTGTAAATGTGTGTTTTGCTGAAATGCTGTTGCTGCTTTTATGAGATGAATAATTAATATTGCAAAGCTTATTGTTCCGAGTGGCAATTTTCAGGTCCTTTGGACGGGGATAAAGAGCTGTTGGAAACGTAAACATCTCATCTAGCAATTTCTTCAGCAGCATGTTGTGCCTTTTATTGTTTGGATCTGCCTGGGAGTGGCTTTAAGATCCAGTAACCTGATCTTTTATCACTCTTGGAGGCTTCCTTTTCTGGTATGCCCTGATGCATTCAACACATGTCGGTATTGTACGCGACCGGCAATCCGAACGGTTCGGGCTCGCTGTCGGTGTGTGCGAGAAAAGGCAAACCAGGGGCTGGTGAGCCCTTCGGAGCCCTGCCAGCGTCTGCAGCTGATCGCTGCCTGCCTCATCAGCTCCATTTGAGAGACTGGCAGCGCTCCGGCTGACCGGGCGAGGAAACGCGGACCAGACCCGATCTCGGGAGTAAAGACTGGTTAAGGGAGAGAGGGAGGAAAACGCCTTTGCTTTTCTGGAGAGGGATCGGACTGATGTGAGAACAGCCCGTTTCTCACGGGGGAAAGCAGAGCGAGGCTATGAGCGATTCCCGGCTGTGCAGGAGGAGCAGAGGCTGCCTTTAGGAGCAGTTATTCTGTTACTTGTCTGAGAAGCGTCAGCAGATGGACTTTGGTTTCAGCGCTGCGAATACTTGAGTGGCTTTGCATGTTGGAGTACAAGCAGTGATCCCTTTTATTCCCCTTCCCCTGTACGTTCACCTGCTGAAAAAATGAGCGAGGAAGCAAAGGAGAAAAATGCTAAACCAGCTCACAGGAAAAAGAAAGGAAAAAAGGTAACTCCCTGTACAATGTGCTGTAATCCTGGTTTTTGACTCATTTTGTGTTCGACCTATTTGCTTCTGGGTGTGGAGTGGCTTTGGTTTGATAATTTGTTTTGAATAAGGATGGTGGTAGAATCAGGATGGTTCTGTTTGTGCTAGATGCTGATGGGTGTGTTCTTTGCTGGAATCAGTATTACCATTGCAACTCAGTTGTTTTGCATTATTTGGTATTCCTGGCTTTAAATATATGTTAGCTACAGAATTTCAATGTGATTATAGTTTTCATAGTGTGTTCCAAACGTAGGATTACAGATAAACAGGTATCTGGATGAAGCCTTTTTCAAAGGAGAGACTGATAATCAACATGTGCTCATGTAAATGAATATATCATGGACATAGCTAAGAAAAACAAGTTTACAATAAGCATTAGTCACATGAAAAGCTATGGTTTTTGTTGTGTGTCCCTTTGATCAGTTTTATATATTTTTGGGGCTGGAAATTATTGTGGTCAATTAAATTCTGGAATAAAATTCTAGTTTCAGTGTGACTAATTTCTCTTATGGCGTAAGCCTTTTGCCTGAAACTATACTTAAAAGACAAATTTGATTATTGCCTTCTATGTTGCAGTTTTTTGCTTTCCTGATACCCATGTAATTTCTACCTCCCACTTGGAAAATGATGATTTTCATGTGTTTATACTCAAAAAACAGATTGCTAAATCTAGGAAGTACACTTCTTCAGCTTTTTCTAACTTGTTTTAAATATTAACTTGGTATCTTAATTTGTAATGTGAATTCCCTTCGCTGCTGTAGAAAAAAGACATCTGAAAGGTTTGTCATTGTTACAGAGAATATATATTCAGACTCCCACCCTTTATTTTCTGAGCATGTGTTTGCCTTCCTACCATATGAAAGTGTATGACAGCCTCATGCTTAATCCATTTCCTTGGTGAAGGATTCAGTACAGGTTGTTGAAAAAGCAAATTAAACCATATTGGCCCTTCTATTCTCCCAGAATTGCAAAGAGCTCCTTTAGAAGGAGGCATGGAAAAAATATAATTGAAATCACTTTTAATGGTGAATTAGGATACCTTCCTGACATATGTTTCCGTCAGGGATGATAGGTTGCCTCAGGACTAGGAGATACATTTACACCTAAATTCTGGGGTGTGTTTTAAATTTTGACTGTTAATGTTTCACCATGTTACAGAAATCATTTTTATGGCGTCCAACAGTGTAGTTACAGTTTTATAGCACCCACCACTTTCTGTGGCTGAAGCTCATACAGATGATCCATGTATTCTAGAGGACCAACCCAACTGCCAACAAGACAGAGCAGCCCAGGGCATTTTGGATTAAGCAAACTTTGGAGTCTGACCTGCTATTCCAGCAATGGGTGGTCACAGCCTGCTTGTACTGTCACCTAGAGAAGGTGATGCTGCTGTGGGCACAGCTGCCCTGCCCAAATCCCCCCTCTGGTGACTGGGACGCTGTCGCTGGACCCTGGGGGGTGGCTGGAGGAAACAGTGGGACACATTTACATTTGTGAGCTCCTGCTGGGAGCATGGGAGGCCAAAGGCACAGCCCCAGTGCTGGTGTCTTGTGAGGTAGTGGTAGTCTCCCCTTTGTGCCTCGAGCCTTGGCCACACGAGCTGCAGCCAAAACCAGGGTGTGACTGCAAACCTTTGCGTTTCAACACGGAGCAGCTGAGGCTCCTTAAAGCTGCGGGAAGGGGTCTGTCCCTCCTCAGTCTGATTTTCCCTTCGTGCTGTTGGAGTCCAGGAGGCAGCTGGGATGTGCTGTGTTGGGCAGGAGATGTCTCTCATGACTATTTACACGTTAAGGCTGCTTCCATGTCAGTGTTAGACATGGGCTTGACCCAGGATGGTCTGATGGGAAGGGGACTACTCTATTTTAGACAGGCAGCTATTGTTTTTCTGGTCTTGGCAGAAAATTGCCCTTCTTTTCTTTGGGGGAAGGTTTTAAAGGTATTGTTTTTGGTTCAGAAGACGAATCCCTGAATGGCCAGTGAAGATGTACTTGAAGAGCATTACTGAGCTAACTGGGAGGAGTTAGATAAACAAGTGGTATTTGGCTGTAAACTCCTGAGCCAAGTGAAGGCTGGGTTTGTGGTTCCACTGAGTTATGCCACCTGTCCATCCTGGAGAAGGTATCCTGAAATGGGTATTTCCTGCCTTCCTGTTCTCTTCTGATGCTTCCTTTCTTGGCAGCTGTGCTTTTTCCGTATTTAGCCTTTGCCTCGCCTTCTGTCTCGTTTATCTCTAGAGTTGAGTGGTGGCAAGTCTTCCTTCTCTTTGACTGCTGTTCATGTCCCATTCCCTCTTCATCCACTCTTGGTTTTCCTGTTCTTACACAATTTCTGGAATAAATATGCAGGAGGGGCAGCAAGGAAAAGATCACACCATTTGCTATAGGGAAAACGCAATCAGCAGTGCGTGTTCACATTTCCCAGAGTTATATGATTAGGTTGTACCTCAAAAATAAGCCTTCACCTGGCAAGAAGGGTCTCACTTCTGAGCACAAAACTATGCAGTCATTCTGCGTTTAGAACAGATTGGCCAAAGGAATAGATTTTCAGCAAGTATGCTGAAAATACCCATCTTGGGGGGGAAGGATAAAGATAAGAAACCACCCAGGAGGTGTCACTGAGATTTGTTGAGAAGGATGGACAATTTAGATGAAAGCAGAACAATGCTTTGTTTTAGCACTGGGGTATTCAGCGGGGACACAGCTTTCAAAGGATGATGAAGGTATCACATCAATATTTATTGCTGAGGCTACACTGGGCAGGATTAGCTCTGATGGAATAGGAAGCCTAATTAGTTTCTCTGCTTCATCCTTCAGGGTTCCTCCCTACCCGCAGTCTGTGCCTCTTGTGCCTGAGCTTCAGTTGTCCTGCATTTTCCAGCTACACTTTTACAGTGCCATTATTTTAGAACTGCCAAGTTGAAACCCAAGGCGTTATGGAGGGGCTTTATCCAGTACATTTGTGTCATCACTTTCCAGTAAATTTTGGAATCTCAATTATAGGAGAGCACTGAACTCAGCTGTTATTAGAGATGTAAAAGATGTTTTCCTTTTAACAAATGAGTATTCTTTACTCTTCCCCTTCAAACTCCAAGAATGAAATCAGCCATGAAGATTCCTTGGCCTTCTGAAGCTTTGAAAGATAATCAGAAGTGCAGGAATTAAAAATAAATTAGACCAGCCCAAAACTTTTGTAGTAAATTTTTTTTCTCCACTTCATTTCATGGTTATTTGCTGGGCATCAGTCATTTCTGAGTAGTGGGAAATTTCACATCAAAGTCTCATACCAGAAACTTTGCTGAAAATGCGTATTTTTTGTTTTGAAGAATCTTTTGTTCCCCTTCTTGCTCTGCCTCCTTCAGGATCTTTAGAAAACCTGCACAATTACTGTTGCTGATGTTTCTCAGTGTACGCATTGTGTAAATCAGTAATGAAAGCTCCTAAGAGAAATGTGTAAATACAGTTTCTTCTTAGAAGTACACAGGAGAGAGCTCATGCTGACCTCTAAAGGTCATTCTAATCTGTTTATTAATTCACCTGTCTGCCTTGCTTAGTTGATCACTGTAGCATGATTTCAGCATTGTGTTCCATTGCTTTCTATCAAGAATGAAAGCCTTGTGCAGGGAAGAGCCAGCTGCTTATGCAGCAGGTGAAAAATCAGTGTTTGGGGTCAGGCTGCTTAGGGCAGCCAGCATTATTTTTTGGACTAATAGGCAGTTTAGCTCAATCCACTTTTCTTGAGCCAACACCCTGGGCTCACTGCACTGGGCACACACTTGGCAGTCTCTGCCAGGGACATTTGCTCTGTCGAAACTCCAAGGTTTGACTCAGCAGCATTAGTGGCAGTCTCCAGAGGGGACTCTTCCGTTGTGGCACACTGCTGAAAATCTGGTCAGCAGTGTGTCTCTGGATGAGAAATTTCAAGGGACAGAAATTTCAATTTGAGTGGGGACAGAGAGATCAGAGGCTCCTGGGTGTGATGAGCTGTTCCCCACTGCAAGATCAGCAGTGGTCTGGAAGAAGAGCTCTCCGTGGCTCTGGTGGAGCTGGATCAGGTCCTTTATAAGTAAAGCCTGTCTCGCCTGACATGACATCACTGATTTTAGTGGAGCCAACGTCAGGGGGCCTGAGCTCTTGGCATTTCATCGTTATGTGGTCAAATGATTAATCTCTGTGTGTACGGTGGCAGTGGGTCTCCTGATGCTGGTAACCCAGCCCCTGTGAATACCGGCTTTTGTCATGACCAGATGGGCCCTGGTGCTCTGTTTCTGACATTGGTGGTGGTGTTGCACTCCTTTCAAAGCTGTCTCTTACCACTAGATTTGCTGATGTGGTTGCTCCAGTTCCCATGCACGTTATTGTTGTTGGGGGAGAGTATTCACTGCTGTTTGCTCCCCCTGGAGGAGCACTCATTGCTAATGGTAAAGCAAAGGCTCATGGTAGACTTTTCTGAATAGTTCTGTAGCTTTTAATTTATTCATAAAATTAAGTTATTATGTGGAGTGTAAATTTATTTCTAAATTTGGGTTGTTCCTGACAAGCTGAGAAATGAAAATCTGCTTAGATTTGTGAAACAAAATGCAAATAGACTCTATAGGGAAACCATATCTATTCTTGTCTTGGTAAATAAAGTTTATACTATGTTGTTAATTTAAAGTTTCTATGGATGAGAAGTGGTTTTTATAGATTTAAATTTAATTATATGGCGATAGTCTTAATCTTTAGTATGTCGATACATCCTATGCTGAAAATTGAATTTGGTGCATGATAAATAGATTTGGGTTGGCCTTGCTTGCAAATTTCTACTTGTTCAGCTTTAGCATCCATTTTATTGATGTTATAGATTTTTAACCTCACACTTTCAGCCGATATATTAAAGAGGAAACAAAGCACAAAGAGCCCTTGGAACTTCTGGAAGATACTTTTCATTTGCATGTCCAAATAGTAAATGCCCAGGAAGAGTAGAATTGGAGTATTCAATCATCATCACTATTCTTAAACATAATTGTTTTCTGAAACTTTAGGCTTTAATACAGTTTTCCCTTGAGTCAAACACATTAACATTTTCTTGCCATCTCAGTTTTCTGAACTGACACAGAAAAATTAAAATGTATTGATTCCTGTCACTCAATTGGAATCACTTTGGTACATGGTACTACTTTCTGTCTTTTATCATACTGGGACAAAAGAAAGCATATGTAACGGGAAGCTAAAAATCTTATTGTTTTGAATGTCCCTTTTCCCTGGAGAAAATACTCTAATTGACATTATCCAACTTTGGTAGTATTAGTCAGCAGCTCCTGGCCCCTAGGCATGTATGCTTCAGAAATTGTAGGGAGAGGTTGTTATAGAGGTTGTATGAAATGGAACAGCATGGTGTGTTATGCTATTCATGTTTTTAACATAATTCACTCTGGATAAGTGACACAGCTTGTTACTTGAGTGACAGTCCTTCCATCTTGCTGCTCAATTACCACTCCTGCTGAAAAAAACAATGTTTTTTTAACATGCTTTTTTTGACAGAGGAATCTTGTAGTTTGTGAGAGAACATGAAACCTGATTACTGGATTGTGTGGCACAAGTTCATCCTACTGTTTTGAGCTTTTCCCAGAAAATTCATGTGTGAATAGTTCTTGTCTTTCTGATGGATAGGTCTAAGAAGTAAAAGTGCAACTGTGGAAAAGTGCTTCAGTTGATTTCTTTTTTTTCCTCCTCTTCACCAAGTTCTGCCCCTCTTGTGCCAATCTCCCCCTTGTTTCAACGAGCCACATTCCAGCCTGCTGTAGGACCACTCATTTCCCCATGCTGCCTTCTTTCTAAGGGATGTGTTTTCTCCCCTTTTTGTTTATAAATTTCTCTTTCAGCAGCTCCTCACTGCTTTTCTGAACTATTCCTTCCCTTGAGTGACCCTGTCAGTGCACATCCTCCATCAGGAAGTCGATGGCCTTGTGTCCAGTTGTGGGTTGAACCTTCTGTTCCCTCATGTTACTCTCCCCTTTAATAGTGGGTTTTCCATCTCCAGAATGGAGCCCCATGTGTTTTCACTCCTTCTGTCACCCACAGGCCCCCCAAAGGGTCCTTTTCCTTGGTGGTGTTTGCTAGGTGCAGGATGGCAGAGCAGGAGTGCAATGGGAAGTGTTCCAGCATGACTTGAGTTGTTGCTGGCGCCTCAGCTGGAGGACTTCCAGTGTCTCCTACTCCACAAGCTGGGCACTTACTGTCCAGGCCAGGTTGTCTCCTTTGCAGTAAATTGTTTTAAGTACAATTAGGTTACAATTAGATTTGATTACGGGAAGTGTGTTTGAGCTGCAAGAGGCACAGTGGATCAGCTCCAGTTCCATCCTGCAGCTCTGCAGTCATCAGTGCGGCAGGGACCGGTATGAAAGTTTTTGTAACAGTCTTTATTAAACCCCTGTGTAAACTTCAAATTATTTTGGATCCTATGGAGACCTTTCTCAGGTTCTTTAGACCCTGAATGGTCTCTGTTCAGCTTCCTTTTTTTCAAACCCTATGACTGAGGCAGCCATAGACTTCAGTAGGTCTTAGTGAAAGCACCTAGGTAGGTCTGGTAGGTGTTGAAGTGCTTATCACAGTTATGTAATGGTTGTCAGTTAAGCTAAAAATACTTTGATCAATCTGTCAATCTCAGATTGAGAAAGCTATCTACATCTGGGCATCCCCCTTTGAATTCCTGACAAGAGCCTGTATATCTGCATAACCCCTGACTGAGCATGGGCTTGTTCCTCAGCCTCCTCACCTCGTTTCCAGCTTGTGGAGGTGGTGATGGAACCTGCAGCTTTCCTCCACCTCTGGCTGACTCCAGGTGGAGTAGAGGATGATGCTGAACTGAGTTCCAGGGTGTTGGCTCCAGAGAGCCAACACTCTGTTAGGAGGGAACTGCTTCTATGCCCTCTCTCTGTTGAAAATGGCAAGGTAGCTTAGCAGGGAAGAGGTAATTACAGAAGCAGGCAATTGGGGGGGTTAAGCTGGAAAAGTAGATGTTGCTCCCTATTAATAGGGAGTAGATGAAGCTCCCTATTAACTTCATATGCTGAAAACAGGACGCCGTGCCTGGCAGTTGGATCTCTCCCTTGTCAGAAAGGTTCACCTTCAGGATTTAAAACTTAATGCGGTATAAAAACATTTTATTAGATTGGTGTTAGATCCTTATTTCAAGTGATGAAGCTTTTTGGTATCTGATCAAGCTAGTAATGTAATGAATCTTCATTGATCACTCTTCTAAAGACCTCAGACTTGAAGTTTGGAGTATGTGTAATAGCAACGTATTTTTACAGAAACAATTGCCATATTGTCTCCCAGTTATTTTCTAACTTGCTAAAGGAGGTGGGGGCTGTTGCATTCTACTGGCTGCCAGGTGCTGGCTCAGTGAGTTGAAAGAGTTTGCTGGATAAATGGCAACAGGCATGAACTTTCCTATCCTTTCTTTCCCAAACCGGCATGGGGCAAACTTGGCATTTTTCCCTTAGCATGGAAGGCAAGGAAATAATTGGCTAGGTAGGCTAAAACGACACATGTATATTTTATTTAGCATTTCTCTGTAATGTAAGACACCCCATGTCTTACTATGCCTAAATTAAATGCACAGCTAAGTGTATTTAAGATACTTAAAGCGTTGCCATCAGAGGCTTGTTTCAGGTCTGTGCTCACAAGAGATTGTGTAAGCTGAGGATTCTCTATGGCGCATTAGCAATTTGTGAATATAAACAAGGATTGATTTGTCTGAATCATTTGTTAAAGCATCTTGCACTGAGAAAGGGAATAATATGATGAAATGTGGTGCTTCATATTCACCATTAAATCTGTTTCATGACTTTGTTTAAAGCTGCTGTTTGATGGGAATTATACTTTCTTGGATAATAATGGCTGTATAACCATTATGTGAGCTGAGATGTGTGTGGCCGCCTTCTAGTTTGGTCTAAGTTTGTTTGTGTCAAACAGATTGCTGCAAGCTGTGTTCTTCCTCTGTTTTTGGGTGTGTCATTTGTGGAATAATCTGTAGTGAACAATTTTATCAGTTTTGGTCTTAATGAAATAATATGAAACCCAAAAGTGAAGAGAACACCAACAGTATGGTTCAGCTGTACTACCTGGTATTTGTGGGGTTCCCTAATGGTGTTTTTAAGGAGATCCTTAGTCAGGGAGTGGCTGATGCTTTTAGACAAGGTCCCATCACTAACTTCTCTCAGTCAATTTCTAAACTAGAAAGTAAGAATCTTTCTGAAAAGCTCTTGAATGTGTTGATAAGACCCTTTTAATCTGAGTGATTCTACTATGCTGGAAGTTGCTAATTATCTTGGAATTTGTGTCACAGGGAGAATCTGGGAGATGAGGGAGGAGGTGGAGGAAGTGGAAGCAGAAGGTCCATCCATGGTGGCATTTCCTTGGAGAGCAACAGGGAGAGGACACTCACCCTCTTCTGCTCATTTCCAGCGTTTTTCCTTTGGCTGGTGTGGTGCCTGGGCTTGTTTGCCTCCTAAGAGACACGGATATACTGGTCTTGCAGCCTGTGAGAATAAATGGTGTTTGCTAAAGCACTCCAAAACAAGAGGTGCTGTGTGTGATGAGGGTGAAATTCATCCTGATGGGGATGGCCCTCTCCAGGCAAAACGTCAGCCGGTGTGAGGGATGTGAATGCAGAATGGGGAGCCCTCAGGCAGAGCCCTTGGGATGCACAGCTACCCTCCTCAGATGGGGCTAATGCTGTGCAGGTGATGCAGAAGGCTCTTCCCCTTTCCCCTGCTCCCCTAAACAGACCTGTAATTTCATTTACTTAATTACTGTTGTGTTTGCTTGGGAGGCAGTATCACTGCTAATTAGTAATTAATATTTGCAGTAGAATGCCGGTGTGGCGTTATCACAGGGGAAAGCCTTAGCAAATGGAGTGATGTCACTTGGAATAGTTTTCCAGCTGAAAATTTGTTATCGGAGGTGGTCTGTGTAATTCTGGCAGCTGGTTCCACTCACATTTTATTGACTCTGAAGGACACATCCCAGAGAGGGGCTTTATTTAATAGTCCTTTTGTTTTAGAAAAACCTAAATACGGGAAAGTCAGTCCACTCTAAACCATGGTGAGATTTCATTATTTCAGTCATTCAGGCACCACAAATTTAGGCTTGTTAGGTACAGAGTGGTTTCTCAATCACTTTTCTTGTTTAAATTCAGTTTTCAAACGAGTTTCATTTAGGGCATTTCTTGGTCTTCAGGTGTGTTCTTTGCATAAATCTTGTACAGCTCCTTCAAAAGAATAAATGAACTGATGAGAGCAAGTGACAATGGAAGCAGTTAACCTCCTTCCTTTCGTTACTACCTGTCCTGCACCGTGTCTCTTCTTCTTAGAGCCCTTCCACACCAGTTACATGAAACATCCTGGCATTCCTTGCCACTTGGTAAGAAACAATTTTTCTGTCATTAGGAACATCAGCTGAAATAGTTTTGGAAGGCAAAAATAGGAAAAAGTATTTCTTAGGCAGGTGAAATGAGTAAATAGCTTTGCTTTTGTAGCCAGAAGAGTCATTCTATCATTCATCATTCAGTCCCGGCTGGAAATGAAGCTGTATATTATTTTAGAATGCATCCATGGAGCATAAAAGGATATTATTACCCTTTTTTTAAAGAAAGAAGTATTGTGAGCATACATGTAATGACAGTTTTAGGTAACAAAAACCAGGCAGGCAATGTGTATAGCAAGGCAGGTAGGGATCTGAATCAAAGCACAGCTTCAGTTAGGTGATTCAAGCCTGCTTATTTTGCTGATATTTTAATATGAGAATAAAAGGTATTTCAAGGGTAGTGCTTGCAATATTGTAATCAGCCACTAGCAAACTATTGGAGAGAAAAGGTTCCCAAGTAGCTATAGAAAACTTGTGTTAAATATGGTTTATAGGGTTCTCACAATTTTGCTCTTAAAGCAGATTTCAGCAGCCACCTCCTTATTTTTTTTTTTTTGGTGATGTACAGTAGGAGACAAATATTCTAAAAATGTGAAAATTATGAAGATTTTAAAAATATGTAAAAATTTTGTTATGGAGCCTCATAACTGACTAATGCACTAAATTTAGCAACTAAGTAACTCAACAAATGAAAGTATTTGAAGATCAACTGCTGGCCATTAAAATAAAACCAAAGAGGATGTCTGTTCATCCACAGGTATAGATGAAACTGTCAGGAATATTGAAATACCGTATTTTCAGTAAGGGCTGCAGATGATTTGTCTGAAAGCTGAACTTTTGAAAGGGGAATAGTGGCCTGAAACATTTTAATTCACGATGCTATTAAAGAGAAATTGAAGAGAAAAATCCAAGGCTGAATTTCAGAGTAACTTTTAAACAGGAGCATAACTTCTTTTATTGAATTTAGGAGTATAGTTAAACTCAAGAACTGCAACATTTTTTGTTTTATCCAGCCCTGAGATGTACCAGTTTGAGCAGCCACATGACTGGTGGCATGCCCAGAGTCGTGCTGAGCCTGGTATCATTACCACATTACTTGGCAACTTAATACTGTAAAAAGTAAAAATCAAGTGAAATATCTGGAAACAGGTATTTTTCACAGATCTCTCTTTCAGGGTAGAGATGTGACATTTTCTTTAAAAAGTTCCCAGGCCGCAGGAGCCCACGGGTGTTGCGTGAGGACTGCAGGGCAGCCCCAGCTGGGCGTTATGTGCAGGAGGCAGGTTCGTTCTGCATTGCCCTCTAGCGTTGCCTCTAAATAGGAACCAGAAGAACCCAAACAAACCCAAATGCAACGAAACTGAAGAGTTATTTGCTTCCACTTTAATATTTTCTCTTGCTGCACCAAACCTCTTATTCCTGGTGCGATGTCTGTTATGTGATGAGTTCAACTGTGTGCTTCTGTTTCCTGTTTTCCTTGTTGACTTGGATGTAAAATAGGTGTCCACAACTACAAATATTCCACTTATCCTTTCCAGGCATCTTCGTTATAGTCATGGCTTGACTTCCTAATACAGAGATTTCCCGTCTCTGTCCATGCCTTCTCCTTTCCTTTGTAATACACACACACACACATGTATTTAGCAGAGAATGGTGTCCTTCCTACTCCCTGTCACGTCTCAGGCTTTTCATTTATGAAAATCTATAGCTGTGTTAAATGAAAAGATGCCTTTACAATGGAACGTTTCACTCTGAGCTGTACAGCCAGCCTTTGACTTCTGTGTTCACTCACCATTCTGCTTTTAGGTGTTGGCTCCAATGAGATCTTGAAAACAAAATTAAGACCCAACACTTTGTTTTTCAGTTCTTTACACATACATATGTATTTGTAGGAAGCTCCATTGTGGCAGAAGTGACCCTAATGTCAAATTAAATGCAAAGCAGGCAGGGCCAGCTTGGAGGGGCAGCCCTTTGCAATGACCTTGAGAGGAAGGGAGCTCCCGTGGGCTGCAGCATCCAACTGTTCTCTGTACAGGAGACTCTGAGTGAGAAGAAAGCAGCACAGATTCTGTCTAATTTCTGGAGTGGGTGTTTTTATCATCAGATTGCAGAGCCTGGTGTTTACATCTGATTGTAAACCAGAGCTAAGCATGGGTCATTTTCTGGAAATTACATTTAATGGAACCTATCTACTTGATACTTGGTAGATTGCTTCCAAGCCTACCAGAAAACCTCAGCAGCAGGAAAGAAAAGGAGGTTAGCAGTCTAGAAAAGTTTGAGTATGAGGCAGGCAAGCTGGCTGCCTTCAAAGAGGTCTGCTGCCCTGTTTTTTGGCAGGTCATGCAGTGCTTTCCTGACCTGTAAAGCTGCTGGCTGTGACTCCAGCTGCTGTTGAGGGCACTGTGGAAAAGGAGGAATAGGACTAGCCAGCTACTAGTCCTTGGGTCTTTTGAGGTCTTCATCACTTATTAAAATGACTGAGAACAGTTTTGTGGTGGGATGGTGGAGATGGACAAGAACCATCTGTTCTCATGGTGCTCACCTCACTTTTGTTATTGCTTTCTCTTCTTTAGGTCATACTTTAAGTTCTATCATTTGTTTTATACTATTCTCCAAGATAGAAGGGGAAATCTGCTTGCAGAGGATGTGGCTAAAGAATGGTCAGCATATCTCTTACAGATATTTTTTCCTCAGTCGTGTTTTAGACACCAATAGATTTCAGATAGTGCTGGATCAGTTGCTACATTATGGTGCTGTCAGAGGTTTAAAGTATATATAAAATGTATTCACAGTGATAGTAAGATTGCTTACAGCGAGTTTAGGAATAAATTTATGTATTGCATCCTAGGTCTTTTTCTCACCTTTTAAATTTACTGCCTGCACACTGAGAAATCAAAATGACAGGGTTGCCACTGATCCAAATCTTAGTGGTCCTGAAATAGTGCCCTTTTCTCATCTTGTTCAAGTCTCTCTAGGGCACCCTGAAAGGACAGCAAATTTCAGCAAACACCAGAAGTGTGTTGAGTTACTAAAGTCAGCATCACTTTTGTAATCATTTGAGCTTTATTTAGGATTGGTATCCCTTTTTTTCTTTTTTTTTCAGTCTTGACAGGAATACTGATTTTTATTGAGCAAAGTTCATAAAAACAGGAGTTCATGCTCCTTTCTGAAACAGGAGCTAAGCAGGAACATGTCATCCTTTTTGTTTGTTCATTTTTCAGAACTCCTTGTAAGTTTGGAAATGAGAAAAAGGTTTTATATAAGTGCAAAAAAATACTTTGGGGTGTTTGTACAGTCAGTCTAATGAGGAGTGCTGGAAATATGAGGGGAGGAAACCCCACAGTACTTGAACTTAGGCATTGTCCTGTTATCCAGAATATAATCTCTTTAATTGCAAATCCCCACAATAAATACACAATAGCACTTTGCCTGTGAGATTGTAAAATATAGTTCGAGGGCTTTGTCAAATGCAGTTACTGTTTTGTCTTCTGATGTTTGTTGCTTGTGCTTGAAGCTATTCCACAGCTGTGAGGGACAGGGCTAGTTCTAAAATAGGAAACAAAATGTTAATCTATGCAGGGCTGGATTGTAGTGCAAAATGTCAAAAAAGACTATTAACTACTGTTGAAGGTTTGGAACTCTAAAGGGATGACAGCTGAGAAGTCTGATGAAGCAAGAGTATACAATAATTTTTCTGAGGGTTACCTTAATGCGGTGGAGGAGAACATCCAGATCTGGGCAAAATCCAGGTCTGTAATGCAGGTTGTTGAAAGTGAGCACCCAAATCTTTGCCCCTTACCCCTGCCAGCACATTTCATGCCAAAGCTCCAGAACTAGTCCAGGAGTAGTCCTGACTCTCTTTATTTTACTCCTATGGCAAGGATTAACATTGACTGGACTTTTTGTCTAAAGCCCGAATTTTCAGAAGGCAAACTAGGAGCAGAGATTACAGAGTGCTCCAGTTCTCAAGTGTTGAGCACTCAGCAGCTTCACTGAAGAGTGGGAGTTGCTTGTCTGTTCAGCAGTTTTAAAATCAGGCTACTTGTTTGGCCCGACTTAGCCTGTGAGGTTTTTTTTAAATGCATTACAGCACACTTCTGTGAATGACTATTAACAATGCCATGATGCAATTCTTTGCCATTCATAATGACAGGCATACTGCAGGGTGCATGCTGAGATAAATCCCACAAAACTAGGAACAGGTTTATAATTAGAGAAGGGGGAAAGGAAGAGAAAGTTATTTGGAACATATTTTTGCTTTGTCTTTATTTCTGAAAATGTGCGATATGTCCATCTGGAGCTAAGCAATATCTGTGCTCAGTTGGTTGGGAAGAGAATGATGGAATGTTCTGACAAGTCCTCTTCTCACAGCAGCTTCTATCCCAGGAGTAGCTCTTCCCTTCCTTGGCTGTAGCAGTCGTACTGTCATGAACTGAATCGAGGTCTCTGTTGCAGAGAGATGGTCATGCACAGGATAGAGGCTGAAATAACCTGTCATAGTGTTGGCTTGATTTTTCTCTTCAGAAATTTTAGCCTTTTTTTTTTTTTAATATTTCACCACCATTACATGAGGTTTTGTGAGTGTTTTATGGTTCATCTCATCACTGGGGTGTGCATTTCAGCAGAAAGGAATCGTGCCTCGGAGACCTGGATATTTAGCATACAAAGTGTATTTTAAAAAATCTACCTCAATTATTGCAATCTGAACTGTTCCCTCTTTATAATCATGATGCTGAATGTATATTGAAATGCAACTGTAAAGAAAAAACCCCAGCTGGTTCTGTGGGCTAATTAGGGGCCAAGAATGTAAGTGGCCACTTCATTTTAGGACTGTTCAGAAGTGAGAGGTTCTTTTTGTATTATTTTCACATGCTTCCTAAGTAAGTAACTTCCTGATGGTGCATTAGTGACAACTGCCCATGAGTGTATGGTGTATGCTGGAGGTGATAAGGGCTGTCAGTGTTCAGGAGAGTGCAAGTTGAACCTTTTAAGTGCACCGTGGTCTTTACCCCAATAAATGAAGGGATGGCACCTTGTGCTGAGTTAGTCACAGCTGTCAAATTATGGAAGTGATGCTGTGTTGGAGTTTTGGGAGTTTGAGGAGTTTTCCACTGCTTTTGAGGCTGAAGTAGTGGTGAGGTGCTGATAGTGGAGCAGGATGCACTCTGCAGGGCAACTTGGGCCTTGTGGAGATCCCTTTGAGGGCATTGTGTAGAGAAATCCTGATTTCTTCCTGGTCAGAATTCCTGTTTCCTTACAGCCAATGTGCAGAACAGCCATATGAAGTGTTGCCAGCCCTACAATCCTCGTGTCTAAACTGATGCTGTGAAGAAATTAAAAGAATTGTTATAGGATTGAAATTTTATGTAGTCTGATTAATTTTATCCTTGGAAAATTAACACCCTGGTGGGATTTTTAAATAACCTTTAGATTTTTTCATTATGTTAATGCATATTAATTCATGGCAGAATTAATCATATCTTGATTCATATTGTACACTGCTTGGATTTAGTCACTAATGCAGAAATTGAAGTGGTCCAAAAGAGAAATGTCATCTTATTCACTTAATATTGTTATACATTTCTTCTAAGGTCAAGTTTCTGTATAATGGTGGTATGATGCAAATAAACACGTCATTCTTAGTCCTTTATGAAATAATTTGAAGGAAATATGAGTCTTTGTCCCTAACCAGGAACACATGTCTAGCACCACCAAGAATAAAAGAAATCCTGAGCTGTTATTCTGTGATTCAGTAGGAGGCATGGGCAATGTGTCCTTGTTTTGCTTTCTTTGGGGGGAAAAAAATCAAAATCAAACATAACGTCCCCCCCAAAAAAACCTCAGAACAAGGACTGGATGTAGTAGGCACCTGGCTTTCAAACTTTGCTTCAGGAGGATATTGTTCATGGAAATCACTGGATTGTGAGGATAGTATGGAAGAACTGAAGAAGAAACTTACTGCACCTGTTTGCATTGTTACCTGTCCAAAAGCATTACCAAATCCCAACCTCAGACAGCTGCCATACCGCCACTGCAGAAATGTGACTACCATTACAGCAGGGAAATGAGTGTAACATCCACAGTTTACAGAATGAGCTTAAAATTATTATCTATAATATTTCTATTTGTGCCACTAAGGCAAAAATAAAATCTGCTTTGGGTAATATGCATGATGTGTAACCTAAAGTACAGAATTTTGTGTTTTCTCTTCCAGCTTCAGTGTTAGTATTTGAGGCTTTTGCGGTTTTGGGGGTTTAAGTTTTTGTGAGACCTTTCACACTTCACCTAAATTGAACAGAAGCTGTTACAAGTCTGTCCTTGCAAAAAAAAATCAATGTGGAGAAGAATGTTGTCAGTGATTTGGGGAGGGAACAGAAGGGGAGGAGATTTGGGGCATCTGCCTTGAAAGTGGGTTGTCATCTATACCCGACACATCGTTGTCTCTCTGTCATCTATATTTATTGCAGTGAAAAGTGGATACATGCTGCTTCCAAACCCAGATTTGCCGTTCATTTCCTTTGTACCCGTTCAGGATGGGTACAAACAGTTACCAAATCTACCAGGCACACCAGGGTTTGCATGTCAGTTACTGGTGTTTGCTGCCCTGATGGTGAGGCTGTCAGGAGACAAGTATTCATAAAACCAGAGGCAAGGTCCTGAGAGGCTATAGCATTTCAAGGCAAGCCATAATTGTTTGTAAAGTAAAAATATCTGGAAATTAAAAAATGTGTGTGTGGGGGGGTTATTCAACAATCGCTGTAATTTTACTTTCATTTCCTTTTTATAGTCATGTTCAGTGGAAATTAATAGGGGCAGTAAAACTCTTTACAACTATTTGCTGCAGTATTTACATACCTTCATGTCTGAACTGTCGGTTCAAGTTAAAAGTGAAAATTCAGCCATGAATAGAGAACAGCCACTCACTGTGTGCTGAGAAATCTGTGGGGTTTCCCTTGCAGCTTTTTGGTTCTCTAAACCCCCAGAAAAGAGTAGCTTGCTTACAGCCAGCACCTCTTATGACTTGTAAACGTGATATGAGGGTGCATAACCACAGTGAGTTTGCACTCAGCTGGTAGGATTTACATCCTCATCCGGTGAGGATTTACATTTTTGACTGATCTCCAGCACTTCCGTTGCCTCCCGGGGACAGGGGCGTGCATCCGAGGAACTGCAGGCTCCAGCCAGAGGTGGTAACCAAAGTGCACCACTCAGTTGCTCTTTCCAGGTGTTATATTTTTAGTATATTCCAATGGTTTGTTGAATGCTTAAACAGTGCTTAGTGAGTTATGGTAGTTTTGGGGAATTATGTGAGTCATTGTACTTGTACGTCCGTGTTTAGAATTGCTGTATATTCATTCTGTCTCTTAAGAGTTCTTCGTAACTTTTCTTAAATGACTGCTTAACTAAGCCCCAAGTGGCTTTTAATTTAAAACATTTCGTAACCCTAAGAGGAATTTAAGGACAGAAATCCATTTTGGTTGACTATGACAACTCTGTGTTGATTGTTGCTAAGAAAATGTATGCATCTCCTCCCTGCTGAACGAATGATTGGCACTTCACTAATTTTAAGTAATTCAAATAATTACAGCAAGCAAATCTATTGAGTAGAGTGATCCATTGCCAGGATAAGCATTAGCACTAATGGCTATCTCAGCAAAATCTTGGGTGGCAGACAGCACAAAATGGCAGTGCTAGCAGCCTTTTTTTGTGATGAATTACGTTGTGAGAAATGAGGTCTGCACGCTCACGGAGAAGCAAGAAAGGTACATTCTATTTCAGTTGAAATGTAGGACTCAAACCCCAGGTGTATAAAAAAATCTCTTTCTAACTGTGGAATGTATTATCTGGACCTCAATAATCCCTTCTGCAGATGTGCAGGTCTGTGTAGGGCCACCGTGCTGGAGGCAAGGTGTGGCCAGAGGGGCTTGGCATTGGTCTGAGGCCTCAGCGTGGGATTTGTAGCATGCAAATGTTCTCATCTCCTGGAACAGCCAGGAAGTCTGGTGGTGGGTCCCTGGGGTTTGTTTCCCTTCTCTGACATGACACCGAGAGGATGATCCTGAATGATCTTTTCTGTGCTTTGTAGCAGGGGGTTGGTGTACAGCTACTTGTGTATGTCCTCACACTGGCTAACTTTAGTACAGCCAAAGAACTGTAAGTGAAAAATAGAGCAGGGTTTTGGGGTTTTTTTAGGAACTTGAAGTATATTAGGGGAATGTACAGATGGAAGCCTGGTCCCTTTGACATGGTGGTATCAGCAAAATAATCCGTGTGAGCTGCCGGAAAGATGCAAGCTGGAGGGTGTGATTGAAGCCTGACCTTCCAGAGTGAGCTTAAAGGAGTATGTTCACCACAAAGACAGCAGTTACCATTCTTATCTGCTCAACTTGCTCTATATTGAAAACTTGCCATAAAGCTTGAAACGAATAATTAAAAAAATTACTTGTGTATTCATTGTAATTTATCTGTTTGTTTTGGCTACTAGCTGTTGATTGTTTATGTACATTTCAAGTACAAGAGCTTTGGGGAAATACTATTTCAGCATAATACCTAAATTTAGACAAGTGTTTTTGCTAGAATTAATAGTTACCAAAATAGATGGTCTCATTGCACACAGATAGGAAATATCTGTGATGCGTGATGGAATGCAAGATCTGTAATGTTCAGAATAGTATATATCTTGTTTATTAAGGTATCTCTATGGTGAGAAGGCTTTATTGCGTGAAGAAACCATGTCACAGAACTTTGAGCTTTCTCTTTCCCTTTGCTCTGTATATATATTTTTAAGAAGAGGACATTTCCTTTAGGTTTTGATTATTATTTTTCAGCTGTTTGAAGTCTTTTGCCCAGCTACAAATTATGTGTTTCAGAAATGGAGGAGAATGTTCTCAGCTATAAATGCCCTAGCTAACAGACGCAGACAGTTTGGCTATCTGGTTACTATGGTGAGGGCTGGGGAGGATGCCTGTAGCACATCAGTCTGTGTTGTTCGGGCAGACTGTTTTTAATTTCCTGGGATCGCTTGTGAGCTGTAATATTAATCTATTTGTATCCTCTTTCAGCACTTCCTCTGCTTTGCAGTGTAAGCCCCTTAATGTAGATTGAGTGGAGGAGAGCAGCTTTGTCCTCCTTGCTGCCTGTCCGAGGTGCCCAGTGTGGCTGGAGAAAGGGATGACCTCATGTGCCGCAGGCAGGAAGCAGAGCTGATTAGTCTGCCTCCAGAGATGCCTCTGCAGGGTGTGACTGGGGTGTTATAAATCTGCTCAGGAACATTTGCTTCCCTGGAAGAGGTGGCCACAGAAACATGCATAGGACAGAAAAAAAAAAGAACCACAACCTGAGCACGTATTCATCAATGTTTGATTGCCTGTTGGTGTGATCACATGATAATTCCTTCCACATAACATGATAGGGATTCTCCATTCTATTCTGGGTTCCCTAAGTCAAATGACATCCTTCCCCCCCACCATGTTGAAATGTTTTTCACAAAACAGGATAATCCTCACAGCAGGTCTCAGAAGGAGCCCACCTCAGGACAGGGTTGGAGTTCTGTACTTAATCCACGATCTGCTGAGTCAGTACAGAGGTTTGAAGCTTTTGGCTGGTGGCTGGGAGATGTGGGGGTTCACATCCCTTCATGGAGAGGAAAATGAGTCTCTCTCAAATCCACACAAATAGGATGTGGAGCTGTAAGGCCAAAGGCAGACAAGGCAAGAAGAGCATGTCAGTATGGGATGATGATTATTTTTCCAGCTGAATTACTTGTCAAATTTGAAATGCATCTGTAATCAGGCTGAAACAGCCTTTTCATATACAGTTGCTGTATATTGGATAAACAGTTGCATAAATTATTTCTGATGATGTGGTATATATGGCATTATTGCCTCTGTGGAAATAAGCATATTTAGTATTACTGAATTAATATTGCTAAAATCTGTTCTTCTGAATACATCCTTGGCACTACTTTCTTCATTTTACTTTTTAGAAAATTCAGCAAAGGAGCATTTTATTTTAGTTGCCAAATGCAGTAATGATAGCAAAAGCAGCTAACACCAAAGTGAAAAAGAAGTGACTTGGTTATTGGTTGAATAAGAGCTTAAATATCACAGATTTGAATGAGCTAGCTTGCCATCTCGAGTCTCCTAGCACAGATCTGTGTGTGCAGAATTGGAATGTCAGACAGAGGTGATAGGGCACAGAAATGGGAATATGGCTGATTTCCTGGGAGAACAGAGGAAGGAAAAATGACACCAGAACAGAACACAGGAAATCTAAAGTAGCAGGGCATAGACAGGGTTTGAGAATCAGGGGAATGCAGGAGTGACACGAGGGCTCTGATCAGCAAGATGAAGCTTATAGAGATGATGCGGCAGCAATAAAAACTGTCCAGTCTGCAATCAAAACACAGAGGCAAAGCAGTGGGCAACACAAACCAAGGTTTATAAGTGGCTAAAAAATTTTCATCATATCTACCTCAATATGAAATACAGGGTGCTGCTTGGTGCCTTACTGAGCACTACAGTCATGCATAGGATGTACTGATTGGCCACCACACCCTCATGAAGGGGTGATGGATAGATGTCCCTGCACCGCTGCAGCAAAGGGCACGTGTCAATGTGTTTGACTTAACCTGCGTTGCCTGACTGAGACTTACACAGTAACAAAGAGCTAAAATCAGTTTTTTCTGCAATTCTCAGTGCTCCAGGGTTTTGAGTACCTTGCTTGGTCTCTGTGCTCAAAGCCTTGGGTACTTTAGAGTTGCTGTAGTACTCCTTGTTTCACTGGGAACCACAAATAGAGCTGGGAATAAACCCAAGGAGGACCAATTTGTGCTGTAACTTCTGAACCCCTTTCATACACACTATAACCAACCAGCAGTGATGCTTCGTGATTGGCAGCTTGAAAAGTAGTATACAATGTTGTAGGTGGTGTGTCTCAGAGCTTGTAGTGAAGTTGTTTCCTGTATTGGAGATCAGTGTTTTTAGTGCAGTTTACTGACCTGAAGATAAAATATGAAATATTTTTCCAAAGTGGTTAGCCTTTAACAGGGTTGCAAGAGCATACTCTGAAAGTAGTTGATTGTGTGTTTGCACTCTAGCAAGAATACAATTTCAGCAGTAGCAAACCCCTTATAATTTTGATGTCACCGTTTCGATCCACTGAAGTCTGCAATAAACAGGCTGAGTTGAGCAAGTGAAAACATTAACAGGGTGGAAACTAAGCTGGTCAGGGGGATTTCTGGCTGTTATCTAACTGCAGCAGCACAGAGTGAGGCCAGCTAGGAAGACTGATGTGTTTCATAGCATGAGCTATCAAAAACTGACACCATCTCCGGATTAGCAGCCAAAAAAAGCTGCTGCGTGTGCTCAGGGTGTATTTAGTTACCTTGCTATATCCCTGCTATGGCAGGTTAGTATTTGAATTCATACTGCCTGGTTTTGCCTTTGTCGTCTTCTCTTGGGGGTTCCACCATTGGTTACACAGTGGCACTGATGGGATTAAGCCTGGATGTTAGTTATCTCCCCTCACTGGCATCTCAAAAATCAATCTGGAAATGCTAGAGGATGATCTTTTCAGAGGGGAAGAAAAACCAAAAAATGTGGAACTCCTCAATTTGTTCAGCACGCTCCTTCCCTTTTGCATTTTCTCTTTCACTGGAATTTTTAAGGGGAAAAATAACATAATTAAACCAATTTCAGGATAATCTGTTCTCACCACCTCAGATGCACGAGACAACAAGCACGTTTTCCTCAGGACCAGAGTGAGATAGGTCTGTTTTGCTGCTGAAAAATGGCAGTGGTGGAAAAACTGATTATTGAGGTAGCTACTCTTAGAACTCCTTTATTCATGAGTTCGAATTTATGCAAATAGGGATTTAGGACTGGAAGCTTCTGCATGAAATCATTGGTGACAAGTCCTCAGAGCTTGTTTTGTCCTTTTTAAGACTCTGCATCGTGTATCTGTCATGGAGTTTTATACTGGAAGTATGGGAGAAGCATAGCTGATGGTAAACACGTTTATCTGATGGACTAAATCAATGCCATCCACTTAAACTGGCACAGATGTGCTAATAAGCATGGGTTGCTGTAGATTTTGCAAATTTTTTATACAGTTTTGAAGCTTTTAATGTAACTAATACATATGTATTTTCTTATTTAAAAGAATTGGCTATATTAACACTGGAAACACTTTGGAAATGACTGGCTTTCTCTGGAGATGCGTACGTGTGGAAATATGAGAGGATGGAAAGTAATTTTGTTCTCTCTGACTGATAATTTGTCAGATGCAAAGGCTTCAGAGAAGACCCTGCTCACTGGAACCAGAATCTGCTGCTCTCTCTTGATATGAAGAGCACTTAGTGTGAAAACTTTCAAACTATGTTGTTCTGTATGCCATGAACTCGATATAGGGAGAAATGCACTTGATTAACGCTTGGCAGTGTTTATGTATTCAGTAACAATTTGCCCATCTTCTCACTCCTCTGCCTCACTTCCGTTCATTGCTCTCCAGTATTGTACACAACTTCATTGAAGTCTTGATGTAACACCTCTCTTCCCTCAATGTAAAGGCACTGTTTTCAGTGCAGTTCCTAGAGGAGGTTTGAGAGCTTAAATAGCAACTTGGCCTCTTTTTCCATGGCCATGTCTCAGAGCATGCCATTCAATCTGAGAGGCAGGCATTTGGGGTGTAGGAAGCTAATCTTAGCCTTCCTGTTTAGGGAAAGTGGCTCCTCTCTCGAGGCACATGTGGCTTCAGAACTGTCCCCAAGTGGCTGACGAGCCAGAACTCACAAGCACATGATGCTGTAGGCGTGAAGGCTGCTGAGGAACAGGAATTACCAAGTCTGAGCTGCAGACCTCGCTGGGGTTCTCTGAGGCACTGGCATGAGGTGGGGAGGGCTGGCAGAGCAGCTGGTGCTGCTGTATAAACAGCAAAGCTAACCACCAGAAGAGCAGGAAGCACCTTTGAGCAGGCAGCCACTGCTTCCATAAATTGAGTTGGGCAGTGCAGGCAGAATTTCAGGAATATTCAGTATTAGAGAATACCCTTCCCCCCCAGCTGGGTCCCACTATGTCCCAGTGTGGTCTCACTGGGTTTGAGGCTCCAGACTGGGAAGATGATGGGAGATCCTGTGGAATTTAGTCAGTTACGTGGTTTGCTGCTGTTGTTTCTGACACGGGTTTGTTAAAGATCAGCTTGACTCAAAAATATTCTCCCTGTGTCGGTTCCACCAGCCACTAGGATTTGGGAATGGGTTTCTCCATCTTTGCTGTGCAGTAGGGTGAGGGGAGAAGAGGGCTTTGCAGCTGCACAGAAGAAGGGCTGTGTTCCTGCCTGAGATGGAAATGAAAGCATTTTTGTCTCCTCTTTCAGTATGAAGGGATGACAGGCAGAGAGGGAATGCAGACTTCCAGCTAACAC
The DNA here is from genome assembly GCA_008694505.1 of Cyanoderma ruficeps. Lineage (NCBI taxonomy): Eukaryota > Metazoa > Chordata > Aves > Passeriformes > Timaliidae > Cyanoderma > Cyanoderma ruficeps. The sequence goes on from VZDJ01000116.1 coordinate 1,615,113, forward strand.
TGGCAGATGTTCCTAATAGAGAGGAGGAACATTTCCATTTTGTGTTCCAGTTAATTTTCAATCATGTCCAGGCAAAATGAAGGAAGCTCAGAGAGGGTACAGCAGTGAAAAAAGCAATTGATGACAATCTAGGAAATTGAAAAATCCAATCCAGTTTTTGTCATCAGTTAAAGCTGAAACTGTTTAATTTGAAAAAGAAATAAAACATAGCTCTGACTTATCACTCCAATTACTTTTGCATTATTTCAGTTGATTTTAAAGCTGAGTGAAAAGGGAGGAGGCGTGGGGCACTGTCTCTGTTTACTGCACAGAAACTCTTAGTTCTCTTAATGTGTTTAAATAAGCAATTACACTGCAGGGAAGGAATATAATGGTTTAATGCAAGATGTCTTAGAGCTCCTTCAGTGTTTTCCTTTGTCTCTTGTGAGGAGATGAATTGCTGTTTTCTTTGCAGGAGGCATTCAGCCAGCCAAAACCTGCTAATTATTTGTTGACTTGGTTATCTTTTGCATACGTGCCACTCACTGGACAGTTATCATGAAATAGTAAATGCTAATGCAGGATGCTTGTAGGATGCTTTTGGGAGGAAAGTATGGTGTGCTTAGAGTGAAGAAACAGTCAAGAAAGAAAAGACAGTTTGAGAAATAACAGCCTTCAGTTTCAGCTGCTGTTTAGAGATGCTGAAGAGCCTCAGCTGAGGCATTTCTGTGTAGTAAAGTATAATTCTAAGTTGATTTTTAATAGTAGTGAAGAATCCACAATTATCCTCAGAGGCCTTTTATGATCCGTTCTGCATAAGGTAAGGACCTGGTCCTTGTTTTCAACCTTTTTACCACCTAAATGCTAAGAAATTGCGGAGCATATTATATGTCTAAGGAGAACATAACCACCGTGATGGTTCCATTTTGTCTCTAAATTTTACTGTTAAAATACTTGTCTTTTGCACAGAAGGCACGCATTAGGAAGGCCTGTTAGGATGGAGGCAGTAATAATAGTAACACTAAGAAAACCTGTCTGTGGAGCTCCCGGTGAGGAGGAGCAAATGGTGAACCAGCTGCTGGAAGGGCTTGGAGTCCAGCATAAAGTGAGCACTGGTACTGTCCTGGTGTTTTGAAAGACTGAGAGCAGTTCTGCTTCCTCCACAAGGCTGGGGGTCTTCGAAGGGAATCTGAAGGATGAAGAGGCTCACTAGATGTTTTTATTTTTCCTCCTGGTCTGTTATGCAGTTTCTAGGCAAATGTGTGCTCCTGCTTACCCAGCAGACCTTGACCTGATGTCCAGAGCCCCTGGGGAAGCTGTAACCTCCCTGTCAACAGTGAGGATGGAAATAAATGGGAGACAGAAACTTCGCCCATATTGTCATTGCTGTAGCTTTTCATATGAAATCTTACATTGCCCCAGTTGAATTGCATTCTGGCTATAAGCTGAAGAGCAAGCTGTTTCACAAGCTGTGATCAGTGGACCAGTAGCTATTAGGAGAATGGAAGTAAGTTCTTGAAGCAGTGACACTTCCTCCTTTCCTGTAAATAATTGGAGTTGACTGCTGCAGTGGTATCCTGGTGTTTGTGTTTCTGTGCAAGCCTTTTGCCAGGTCTCTCTAGAAGCAGCACAGGCTGGGTTTGATACATATAGCCATTCTTCTTGAACACGCTGTAGAGTATCCAAATAGTCTTTGCAATTTCCCGAAGAGCAGTGTGACGTGGGGAACTGAATCTGTGTGGCTTAATGATTTTTCTCAACTTTCACTATCTTCCTGTTCTTCTATTCTGAAATAACTCATTTTTTAGGATTCCATGTGCGTGTGTTTCTGCACAGAGTGGGGTAGGCAGCTCTATTCAGTCTGACCTGGCTGCTGAAGCTGTAGTGTGGAAGTTCTGCAGCTTTGTTGAAGTGCTGCTCCTGAAAACCTTGTGTGACTCTTAACTGTAACTTTCTGTTCCACCACACCTTCTACCACTGGCTTCAAACCATACTTTTGGAATTCCTTTTTTTTCCTCAAAGCTGCGTGGTAGGTGAAGGTGATGTCTCCTTTCTTCAGGTGGAGATCACTTGATTTGTGCAGAGCTCTTAACTGACTCACTCAAATAAAAAGTATTTTCCAGTGGCACTGCACTGTCATGTGTAACGTGTCACCTTCTACTAATGGTGCCAATAATATGAATTTCACCTGCAGAATGTTTGTATTGCTGAGCTTGAATTGCCTGCTGCTCTTGTATGAATAAATCCTGTGAGTAACAGTCTAAGTAACTTGGAGAAAGAAACTAGATAACCTAGCTGAGAACAGAGAGATGGAAGCATGTTAATCTACACAGAACCAATAACAGCAAACTGATACAAAAAAATTCCCCAGTGCTTTTCTCACACGTGGGAATGTACATCATAGTTGAAAATAGGAGACCTAGATAAGTTGTTTTTCACAGTGGGTTGCAAACTAGTTTATTTTTAAACTTTTCTGGCAAAGTTTCTCCAAGTGACAGAAATTAAAATCCTAGTAAATTGCAGAGCTTTTCCAGAATGGCATTTTTCATTGCTGTGTGTTCTGCTTTTGTTAATAGTAAAGGTCAGTTCTCTGAAAAACTCTTTAGCAGGCTTGGTTTTGTTTTTTTCCTCACAATTCTTCCAAAAGCAACTTCCTGTGTCCTCATGCAATACTCTTAGTCTAGTTCATCAATATCCTGGATTTCCTACAGCATCAGAATAAATACTTGCTTTCCCGTAGCTCATGAGTCCAGGTAACCATGGCAAAATACAGTCAATAAATGAGTCACCCTGCTCCGAGTGAGCTGCACAATTACCTTTGTGCATTTAACAATAGCACAAAAGCACAAGTGCTTTATTACTTCATAACATCTCAGCAGGACTATTGATGTGAATAAATGTTCAGCGCTGAATTCACCTTTTGGGGAGGATTTAGCTGGAAGACTCTTGTAAAGTCAGGTATAGAGATGTCCATGTGTAATTTTGCAGGATTCTTAGATTGCTGTCCACCTGAATTCAGCCCACTCTTTCTGTCTGATGCCTTTGTGTTTGAAATTTCTGAGATGGGTACAGCAACTGCCTGGGCTCCAGCTGCTTTCAGATATTAGGGATAATACCTGGCAAACATTTCAGTCTCTTCCAGGGTCTGTAAAGCACACTTAACTTACCTGAAATTCATAAATTCATAGCACACAGAGCTAGGAAGAAACGTGTTGATTAAACTCTTTCACAGTATGAGGCAGAGAATTTCACTCTGGTTTCTTTAGTCAGCTCCATAATTTGTAGTTCAACATAAGTATGGTCTTCTAGAAGGGTGATTGATTTTGATTCTAAAATTCTGGAAGTATATATTATCCTTTTTAATCAGTCTCTGCTACCAGATAATGCCCTTAAGTGTCAATTGAGGGTGGGTTTTTTTACTAGCATTACTGTAATTCATTATGATGTGCTTATGTTTGCTGTTTAATGAGGCTGACTTGGTATTTATTGAAATAATTGTGGGATGTAGAACACTTGTGAATGCCAGTTCCATGAGGTGAAATTTGGTACTTCTGGATAAAGTGCCAAGAGTTGACTGGATGCCAGATAAGGTATGGTACTTCATAGAAAACACTCTGTGTTGTGATGAAAGGGTATTTCCTTTCATGAAATAAATATTGGATCAAAAGCAAGCTCTTTGATTTTTTTTTCCCCCCCCAGCTGTGGAATTTGCTGAAATTGTACCAAAAGCAATACTAATTATTTTAGTGAAGAATACATTAAAACTACTGTAGAGCTACTTACTTTTCTGACGAAACAAATAAGAGAGGAAAGTGTTGGAGGGAAAACTTTAGCAAATGTGCAAAATTTATTCTTTTCAGCAAATTTTGGGCTGTGTTTTCTATCAGCTTTCTCAGGTAAGCGTTTTGCTGTCAGCATGTGCAGCACTTGCCTGTGATTTTTGGAGAGCCCTTGATAATCCCTGCACTGTATTTTCAGTCTTTGCCTTTTCAAACTCTACCTAAGAGTTGCATAGTGAAAAGACACCAGATTTGCTCAGGGACCTCTTGGGATTCAGGCCATATGTGCAGGAATCATATGGAAAATCTGATTCCAGCCACAGCTTTCTCTTTACTCTTTCCATTTAATACAACCCTCGCAACTGCCTCCTTTTAAATTTTTTTTTCCCAAAATTCTGACCTAAAGATACCCAACCAAGAGCAAAGAGAAGAGAGAGACTGTGCGTGGGGGATGTCTGTGATATGGCCAGATGATGAATTTCTGCTAAAATGCAAATTAATGCTCACTGTGACAGAGATTTTACTGTGAAATAAGTTTTCTTTTTTTCCCCAATTTCTCATAGTTTCAGCTTGTCACAACCTTGCATAAACCAAAGTTGGAGCCATTTGCAGTTGCTGCAAAATTAAAACGCCAGGTGATAAAGCACTTACATTGGTTTTGTTTGTACATCTGTTCATGTGGTGTGCCTTCACAGGAATTTGGGTAGAAAAAGTATTTAATTTTAGCCAGAGTAAGGACAGGCACCTTCCTGCCCTTGCTGCTTACTGTGAGTTGGATTTAGTGCATTTTCCACTAGAAAAGCATTTGCTGACTTTTTTTTTTAAATTCCTCCCAATGGTGTTATATATATATAAAATGAGTTTTTGTTTTCAGGACTTTTTCAGGGTTTTCTCTGCTTCTGTTGGTTTTGGGTTCTTTGTTTTGTTGTTGTTGGGGGGTTTTTTAGTTGGGTGTTTTTGAGGCTTTTTGCCTTTGCCGTGACTACAGCACTCATGATCTACCTGTCCCTCTTCTAGGAGGATAAAGTATCATGTCAGGTTTTGTTAATGGAGCCTTTGAGTTTTTTCTTGGCTCTATGTGAACGTGTTCATATGTGACTGAAAATAATTTATACAGTAGATACATGTTTTAACTGCAGCTTATCTTAACTGTTAAATAGCATGATAACAGTTGACTATGGATGGATTTTTTTTATTAAAACAGCTGCCTTGGTCATTTTCAGTTTAGTTGCTTGTATCTGATTGTGACACAGTGGTTTAGAGATTTTTTAATTTTTTTTTTGCTTCCAGCAGTTGTGGTCAGGAGTGACTTCCATGACCCCCAAGTTACTTTGCTGAGGTGAATAGTGTTCATGTTCTGTAGATGACCCCCTGCTCCTTAAAGAATAATGGATTTTTCTTTTCAAGCAAATGCAAGTTTTCCTCTGCTGAGAGAAATAGTTTCAAAAAATATCATGGACCATTTTAAACATTAAAGGTTTGGGAGGGATGTTTCTTTGAAGTCTTCTAGACATCCCTTTTTTTCTCAACAGTCTTTGTTAACAAGTGAATTGCAGGGTATGGAAAATGGTGCCTGAAAGGTGCAATAGATCCTTTTATAAATTTTGAAATATAAATGGAGCAAAGGGACACTTCACAGTGTTAGTATTCACTTTTTATAGACAAAACCTTCCTAGATTTGCTCTTGACTGACTGCAGACAGTAAAAACTGGAATCATACTGTGTTGCTGTCATAAAATCAGAAGGAGTGAACAGAAGGAAACCTAAATTATTTGGTTGAGATCAGATCCCAAACCTACTTAATGAGTCAACAGTTTTGTTCATTTTTATTAAAGCCTGTGACAAATTTTATGTGAGAGTTGATGCTTCAAGGCATTCTTACAGCTTCCCCTGCCAGAGGAACCCCCAGGCTGCTGTGGGGCAGCAGGAGCTGCTGCACAGGGATGTGAATTCACTGGTGGTTGGTGAGATCAGGACCAGGGGGTCTGAGAGGTCTGGAGCCTCAGCTGAAGTGCTGATGCCAACCTGTGCTGACACCTTCCCTGCACACCCGAGAAGCTCATGGCCCTTTTCAGACTGCCTGATTAGACACAAGGTGTGGAATTACTGGTTTGCTGGTGAGATTCTTATTGTGTGTTTAGTGCAATGTTTCCTTTCAGTTTCCTCTTTATTGTATACAAGAGAATTCTTTTTTCTTTTAATAAAGATAACCTTTTAGAAGCAGAAAGTGACGGTATCACCTGGTAAACAGAATTTAGGACAATAGCGTTACAATGTTAGAGCTGAGTAAAACCTGTGCATAGTTTGACTGCTCCTGTATGGACTGGGGACTGATGATGTGTTCCCCTAAAATGTATCTAGTTTTAATTTGCTGTATTGTTGTTTGGGTTTTTCCCTTGTTCCAGAGAAAATCACATCTGACTTTGCCAGCATCCATTTAGCTTGCCAAAAGTCCCAATTTTCAGAATCCTGCACACTTTTAAAGAAGGTATGATGCCATTGGCATAATTTTGGTGCTACCTAAATGGAACTGAAGGTTGTGCCGGTGCTTCACTGAACACTGATATGACACTTTGTCACTTGACCAGACTTTTTCTTGCTGCCTTTACATTCCCTTTAAAATCTTCCTCACCTACATCCTTCCTACCTCATATCCTACTCTAGTCCATAGAAATTGTTTACTGTAGGTTCAAATCCTGTATTTGGTTTGTGTTCATACTTGTCTTCTTAGATTTCCTATTTTGGTGCTTTTTTTTTTCTTACCTGTACTCTGACTAGTGCTTTTCTTCTTTCTATTTGTTAAATAACTGCGATTTCCCTATGCAGGAATAGCTTTTTTTGCCTTCTTAATATCACCTCACTGTAAAATAGTGGGCTGCTCTTAAGTAAAGAGGGAAAAAATAATGCCTTCCTACTTCACCCTGATGGATCCTCTGCTAACCTTGAGTGTGCTCTGGGAAGTGTTCCTTTTCCTTTCCTTCTCTCATCCTCTCTTGGCTTGGCTTTTCATACTGCAGAGTTCTAAAATCTGTCACTATCTGTTCACTTCCCCTGATGTAAAGTTGGCTTATGCCATGGTTTTCTCTTGGCTAGGTTTGTTTAAAGCTCATCCCTCTTCTGTCAGCTCTGAATACCCTATTTCCCTCAGACTTGTGTTTGGCATGTGTTTTTGTCATGCTGCTCTTTTAATCTCTGTCTTTCCATATGAAATTAATATTCTGTGTCGTGATTTCTATGACTTTTGACCAGCTCAGATGCTGCTTCCATCCCATTCTCTGTCTTTTCAGACGATGCAGTATATTTTATTCTGCTTTTCACACCTTTAGCAATTTTAGCGTAGGTCTCCTGCATAATTTTTTTAGCTGATTAGGTTTTGCTTCTTTTCCTCTTAATCTTGCCTGGCTGTGGTTCAGAACAGGGGCCAGATCTTCTGGTGGTTCTCTCATCTCCTTTACAGAACACATTCAGGCAGGTGGAAGCATATGACAAGCTTGGAGTAATTTTTCACTGTCTTCTTGCTATGGAAAACTAGGCATTGAAAAATAAATAAAAATTCTTGGGTTGTCTCTTCTAGGAAGTCTGCTCATTTATCCTGTGAAACTTCTTTGCAGTTGAAGAAATAACCTGAGCCATTGGTTTTTATAATTCCTACTAGCAAGGAAGCCCTGGAATTGCAACAGTTGTAAATAACTTCATTACTAGTCCTCTTAATGAAAAATGTCTGCTGATAAATTTTTCTATGAATTAATGAGTACATTTTCTTCTGCCCTTTAGAACATCTTTTGACAATGGTCTATATCTCTGCATGTTTGGTTTGTGAAGTTTGGGGTTTTTTTTTACCTAAATAGTGCTCTGGTTTCTTCAGTTAGCAGAAATTTGATAGCAAAGAACAACTTCCCTTTCATAACTATTGGTGGGCTGTCACAGGCACTTGGTCTTAAGCATGGGAGAAATGTTGTGCTGTAATTTCTTTGGGTAGCTGCTCTTCTCTCCAGTCCAATAACACATTGCAAAGATTGTTTTGGTTTCTGTACTTCAGTCTTGCTTGCTGGCCATGCCTCCTCAAAGGGGTGTAGGGAATATATGTACACCGTGTCCTTTTCTTAGCAATTGCTGTTGATTGTAAGGACTTACATCAGATCTGTTATTCTTCTGCAGAAATACCTGTAAAATTGCTATCAACCGCCTTGTGCATCTGAGGCCAAGCTTTTAAATGCTTTAGTCATTGCTTGTGTCAATCTGAGACCTTTTGTATGATCTCTTCAAAGTCAATGGGCACTGGCTGTTCACATTTCTTTGAACCTGCCCAGGTCCTCTATGTGATCAGCCTGAGGAAGCTTTCAGCTGAGATGCTGAACAGAGATTAGCTCTGGTGTGTTGACCCCAGACTACAAACAGAAGGTAGTTTTCATGGAAAGGGAGGAGATCGCCTGGTGAGATGTTTGTTGCCTTGTCAGCTGAGTTGCTGCTCGTTCACTAGCAAATGTAACTCATTTGCTCACACAAAGATGAGCCTCCAAATGCTCAACGCTTCCATCTGAGGAACAGTGAAAAGGCACAGTGTATCTACTCAGACTGGATCCTCAGCTTGGCAGCTGAGCGTTGTAAGGCAGTTTAATTCCAAACACACTGCCTCTCTCTCCAGGCTGTGTTGGTAGAAGTTGAATCAGAGAATCCAGTGGATCACTTTGGCTCTGTCTGTGTGACAGAGTCCAACATTGTGTACATGTACCAGAAAGATCTCTGCAAGCTATCTCAAAATGCTGCTGAACAGTAGGTTGGGCTGAGGTTGGGTATGAGTGATGTCCCTGGGCTGTGTCTGATACTTGGGCCAGCTCATGTAGACCTTTATTTCTATCTTCATCATGTCAGCTGCTTATAATGACTCCCTTTTGAACCACACATCTTTGTAACTCTAATTAAAAGGATAAATAATACATTCCACCTTCTGGTAAAACTCTGTACTTAGCTTAAACAAGACACTGTAAGGCTTTTTTTTATATATATGGTGAAACCTTTACAGATTTGAAAAGCTGCTTCACATTTTAAAATTGAGCTGTATATTTATTCAAGTAAAAACTATTTAATGGTGTACAATTATGGCATGTATTACATGGAGCTGAAGATTATCAAGTTGGAAGGGGACCTTAAAGGTCGTTTGGTCTAACCTATCTTGAACAAAGCACGTACTTTGTGTCTCTTTATAAAAGTGTCTATATGACTGATGTGTTCACTTATGCGTTTCTTTGGTATTTTCTCTGTTAAGAGACTGCAGAAGGCTTGAAAATTAATCTTGACCTTGATTATGACATTGATATTAGTTAGTGGCATGCAGTTTTTTTATGTTTTGGTTGTTTACTTTGTTGGGGAATTTATGTATGATGTTATCTAACACATACACTCTGTGTTTCAGTAACTCAGGGAATACCTTTTCCTGAAAGCATCCACATTTTATACTGAAATATCTTCTAAAATTCATTTGCTTTGTCAGGATTAATCTTTATTCTATCCTAGAAATCTTTCCTAGAACATGATTAATTTTATCTGTAAAATATTATGAAGCTATATCTTAGTTTCCTATGTATTTGTATAAATAAGCCTGCTATGTAGATGAAATACAGTAATTATTTCGTAATATTAACACGTTTTTAATTAAAGAAAACACTCTTTTGTTTTACCAATGGGCTACAATAAAAAAATGCAGAAGAAATTAAAACTTATATTTAATGAGCATGAATGATTAATTGCTGTTCTTGGAGTGATGCAGTTAAATAATATATGAAGTGGTTATTCAGAACAGCTGACAGCAAATTACTCTTTCTAGGTTTTTGTTTGCTATTTATTGTCTTACTATATAAAATACATGGGTGACCTACATTTAATAAATTTATGCTTGTATTGTAGGCTAAGCAGAAATAAGTAATCATATTAAGTCACTATAATAAATCTTTAAAAGAGGTGCAAATAAATTCTCATTTTCTCTGATGCTTGAGGAACCCAAACGAGTACCTTGTATTCCTGAGAAATCTGTGTGAACACTGCACTGTTGTTAATTAAGATTTTCCTTGTAAAAGGGATCATTTTGGAAATGTTTTTAAGATCATTTATTCAGTTGTTTTGTCATGACTGGTGCAGGAATCAGGTTGCTATTCCCACATCTGTGGCTGTAGTATGTTCAGAGGGAATGCATCATGCCCTTCTGAGCACCCTGCCTTTGTAGGATGCGGATTTTCTTGCTCGGTGAGCGTTAGAAGTGCAAACTGCTTTAAGACTGAAATCGGGAGTGGGGTTTACTGCTTCTATTTGTGGCTCCTTTGAGCAGCCAGTTGCCAAGGAGATCACTGGCAAAACCCCAGCAACTCCCTGTACCACGTTAGCCTATAAAGCAAGCGCTGCAACAGATCCAGTGACAATCATTAGACACTTCCTGAGAAAACACCCTGGAGGTTTTAGGAGGGTTTATATTTCCACCACCTGTTTCATTGTCACATCTGCTCTTCAGCAAGCAGAAAGGGAAATGTTTATGATCTCTGGATAAATATATTATTTGTTTCTTTTCCCAATATAACCAATCAATGTCTATTAAAAACATTTCTATATCTATTAAAAAACCCATTTCTCTGCCTGCCTCTTGTAATCCTTCTTTGTGTCAGAGATAATTAGCAGCCATCTAATAAGATTAGCCAACTAGTGTGATTAGTGAGCTCAAACCCTGTCCTTTTCCTTTTGCAGGTAAGTGAGTGTGGCATTCAGCATCCCTATCTACATTATTATCACTTTCTTTGGCTCTTATTTCTGATGCCAATTTATGGAGTGCAAACAATAAAGGCAGTTGGAGAATACTGACATGCAGGTACTGTGGATGCTGTCGGAGTGTATATTCTGAGAGAGATGGTAAGTGGGATGTTTTCCATCTTCACCTACATCGTGATAGCATTTTGATTATTTGCTGCTGACATGTAGCAGCAGCCTGTTGTGCTCTTGGAAACCAGCTCTCTGTGGCGTTGCTGGAAGGAGGAAAAAAATGGGAGATGTTTTGTTGGATTGGTGGATACCAGTTTTCTGTGGATTTGTTTTTCTCCTGGATGGCAGGGGGTTTGGACGTACTGTCTCCGAAAGGTTATTAGCATTTTCCTTTGGGTTTGGATGTTTCAGCTTGGAAACCAGATACCATTTGAGGAGATGTGCCAGGGTGCTGTAATTAACCAGAGATGATCAAACTGGAAGGGGAGCGACACAACCAGAAATAGACGTTGTGTTCCCTGCTGAAAATGATGGCAGCCTTCAACTGAGCATGTATCAAAAAATATTCTTAGACTGCTCAGAGCCTTTGTAATTAAATCTAATTTGAACAAGATAATTGCATTACTTCTTACAAATTGGAAATTAGTCAGGTTTTACAGGTATATTTTAATTGTGCTTCAGGAGATGCAAAATGCCGGGGAGATTTTTGGTGGAATGGAAACGTACCGATGTCAAGTGGTATTTAAAGGAAAAATAAAAGAATGAGCTGTTCATCTCAGTGTTAAGGCAGATGGAGTTCCAAGTGAGCTCAGTATTTTGCTGCTTTTCCAGAGAAGGCAATCATGTATTTTGCTATCTACAGCAGCACCTATTCATAGCCTGACATGTGAATGCCTTTGAGCAGGTCTGCTTAAATCCTTATAAATGAGGGCTGTTACCAGGGTGGTTTTTAAATGCCATCTTTTACATAAAGTATCTCTGGAAGCACTAATATTGAATGAGTGCCTTTAAAAGCTAATGTCCCCTTTAAAGGTCCCTGTTTTGCTCAGAGGGATGCTAAGGAGTTTATGCTCTCAGAGGGGCAAATTACTCCTTCTCCTCCTCTAGGGATGAAAATTCCTAGTTTCTCTTTGCCTTTCACACTTTCAAAGGCCAGTCTGCCCACTACTGTGATGCTTCCTCCACAGTCTAGTGGCAGTGGCAAATGGGGAGACTTCCTGGGATCTTCAGGAGGTTAAAAGGAACTCCTGCAATGTTGATACATCAGTGTCTGTCACAATATTGTGTAGCCTCAGTAGTCACAACTGCACAAACCCTTATTTCTACCAATTAACTGAGAAGAGGTTTATCTCTTGAATGAGAATTTTGATGATGGGAAGAGTCAGTGAGTTGTGCTGCATGGAGCTGCTAGTTAATTCAGTGCAACTGTTTTCTGATTAAACAGTTCATTCTGGGAGACAGCCAGGATGATTTCCTACCCTTAGAGCATAAAACCCTATGAATTCTTTGTGAATGAATTTCATCACTTGTTGTAACATCTTCTGTCATCTTTAACATATGGTAAAATAGTTGAAAACCTGTTTACAACATTAGTTAAAACTACTTACATAACCATTTTCCAGAGTCATTATGGGAGATAAAATACCAGAGTATCAAATATAATATAAAATAGATTTGTAAAGAAAAACGTGGAGGAACTAAATACCTGGCTTCATTGTCCCTGAATGCCTTACTGCAATTCTTATGGGGTGATTATTTGTTCATAAGCCTTTCGTTTTACAGAATGTTTTTTCTATTGTCAATACACATATGTATATATGTATGAATGCATTTGCATAATATAGTCTTTTTCTGAACAACTGTGGGTTTAAAACCATCCCCTGGGATATAAATGAAATAATAGTTATAATTTTGGGATATTTAATGATATCATCTGCATCTGCTGAATAGGTCGTTTATGTGGAAGGTTTTGGTATTGCTATTATAATCTCTCCTTGTTTAAAGCCAGCATGATTCACAAAATGCTATAAAATGTTTAGGGCTTTGTTTTTAGTATGTGCCCAAGTCATGTGTGTGGCAGGATTATGAGAACAGTTAAAATTTAGAGATTGACTATAAAAGCTAATTCTTTCACTTTTGTAAAGCTACCTTGATTTTGTTTTTTTCCCTGGAGCTTGGATTATTCTCACTTATTTAATATTTTGAGGGGGAGTGAAAGATACAAGAGGTCCCAAATATAGCCAGGGGCAATTACTCTCCTGTAGTATGTCAGGAAGTTGTGTGGTTGTCCTCTGGTGTGTACGTCATGCCAAGGAAAGGGTTCGTGATGAGACATGAGCTGTGAGGCTGTCAAGTGTGACATCCAGCTGGAAACACTTGATGGAGTAACACAATTTGAGGGTGAGTGTGGGAAGAAAACTAGCTGGCTTCATCAACAGGAACATGACTGAGGTAGTAGTGAAAAAAGGGAGAGAAGCAAGTGGAGGAGATGGTGGAGGCTGTGGTGAGGTCCAGTCTGACAGGGTGTCTTTGTTCTTGGGCACCACCAGCAGTGTCTGGCCAAGCTGACACGGCTGGGTCACAGCTTGCAGAGATTTCTGCCTCGGTATTTGTATTTCAGTGAACTTGCACTGGTGAGCATCTCTGGTGAGCTCACCTGCCCAGCTGTCACGTTAGAAATTCAGGTTGTCACCAGTCTGAACTGCTCCCCTCATTTCTTACAAGGGCATGGCAAAGCACCAAATCCCTGAAACCAAAATTGATAAATAATTTTGAGTATATTGAGTGTATTTGAGTATATTGAGTATATATTTGTATATATATTATATATATAATATATATTCTATAGTATGTATATTTGAGTATGTTGAGTAATTTGAGTATATTGAAATATTGATTGTTATCTGGATGTATTCATTGGTTATCTCTAGAACAGCCTTCAGAATTCTGGGAATAAGTCTTCTGATAATCTGCTCTGGTCGTGGTAATTTGGCATACACCTTTGCTTTAAGACTATGTATGTAAATGTACTTGAAATACGTCTCTTTAGTACTAAATAAATAATGAAGCAGAGTATTTAGATTTGAAATTAGCCAAGGTTCATCCTCTCTGGCTTGAATTGTGCTTGTAAAAAGTATTAATTTATTGGCTTAGCATTAATTTTTACTAAATAACATGAGTTTAGTAGAAGCTACTATTTGCATTAAGAATTGTAAATGACCACCTATTTTTGAGGCTCTGCCTGCTCTTTATCTCTGCTATTTTCTGTTCTTACTTAGCAAAATTCTATTTGTGAATGACTGGTGACTGTGTACTGGGAACCCATTAATATGTGCATCAGAACTGACTGACAGATTTGGAAGCCTGTTTTTTAAGGATACTTATCTGATAAGGTGCACATACACACAGACCTTGCAGTTGTTGGTAGAATAAAACCCTGAGAAGCTGTCATCAATGAAGGTGTGAAAGCTGTGGTAGTATTATCTTGATTTGTGGTTGGGAATTTTGGTTGGTTGGTTTCCACTCCCCTCCCCCCAAAAATAGTCAAATTTGGCCACTTACATAATGTGTTCTATCAACACCATAGCTAATTTTCATTGAAGTTGGAAGTGCTATTTTGATGGTGAATGTTCTTTCGATTATTGCTGAATGCCAACACTGTCTGCCTTGGGAGGGGAAACTTCACTGAGTTTTCTAGCTGAGATTTTTGGTGGTGTAGCTTGTGAATTGCTGTGGCTGTGTGGTTATGCATGTCCTTTAAGGCTAGGCTGGGATTTTGTGTGACTCATTATATTTTTCTTTTGCTATTTTCAATTTGGAGCTCCAGAACAAAATTTGCAGACTGAGAACCAGACCCCGCAGATGCTGATCTTTCAAGGATAAATGAATAAATCAGTAGTTAAATTTCATTCTAGAAAAATAACACCCAGCTCTCTCTAGGTGTAAATCGCTGCTTAGGTAATTTGCAAGTGTTCCATTTAGCTGAATTTCACTCTAATCTCATTTTTGAAAGTGCCTCTGCAGTTGGTTACTTCATGATTCTTTTCCATTTTATTAATGGTATTTCCATATACAAAATCACCATTATTTATGATCCCATCATAGCTACCAGTTTATATCCTTGCTATTTCATTAGAGGCGTGCCCATACTAAAAATGGGCACCCTGTCCTCTTGCTTTCTGTAGGGTAAAAGCAGGAGGTAGCCAATTCAGGATGTTTTCCAGTAAACTTCTAGCCTTCAGTAAAAATACTGGCGAATCCTTGTTTGGGAATCATGTGGGTGTTTGCTAAAGTTGTTGAGGTGGGAAAATCTCAGCTATAAACTTAACATAATGATTATATGACTTGTATATTCTCAGCAACTTGTGTGTGTGTATTCTGCTTATTTGGGTGATAATTATAAAAATAGAAAAGTAGATCTAAGAAAAAAAGTACATGTGTTTTTTTAGAGTTAGGACTACCTTTATGCACTCAAGTGGCAAAACCCTTCCAGCCCTACCCTTTAACCCTGTGAGACTGGGGAGTGGATAAGGTGAACACTTTGCTGTGTAGGTTGGGGACTGGGGTGAAGTTCAGGGCAAGGCTTGGAAGGCACATTAATCTGATCTGTCTTATTTAAGTTTTACCCCTCATTCCCGAGGTAGAGTGTTAATGGCTTCCTTGCCGTAAGGACAAGTGGGACTGCAAATGCATTTCAAGGCAGGAGAATTAGCACTCAATCTTTGCTTTTAGCAGGAGAGGCAGTGCATTATCCGTGCTTGTGCTCTGTCATGCTCACTGTTCCGGGCTGCTGTCCCAGGGTGTGCGCACAGGAGGTGCCCTGATGGATCCCCAGGGAGGAGGAGAACCACCTGTGTGGCACGGCAGGGACTCCCTTGCAGAGTTTTAGAAAATCCTGTCAATTCACGCTGAATGTGTGGAGAGCATCCAGCTCCAGTACTGGAGACAGTTATGACTCTCACCTTGTTCTTGTGGAATTTTGCCTCACCTTTAACTTTTTATTTAATGCAGTTCTTGTCTCGCTACCATATCACACCATCTTAACTTTGTGCTTTAACTTGGTGTAAGACACTGGCAATGGATTGATTTTTAATTAGCACGACTACAGGCTGCAACTGGCTTTGTCTTCCATCATTTCTGACTGTGAGAAGAATTTAATTTTATAATGATGGCATAACATCTTCCATGGTGGTGACATAAAGACACAATGATTTTAAAATGAAATGTGCATTTGCATTTAGGTAATATTGGTAGAAAATAGCCTCTGCGGCTAACACAATTTTATATTGATTATACACTGTCTAATCTTGTTTGCAATTAGGTGGAGGAGGCATATCCTTACAGATATTTTATTTTTAGTATTACAGTGGTTTGTATGTGTTACTGTTATTCCAGTAACTAGCTTTAGCTTAGCTAGAAAAATGTAAGTTCAAGGAATTGCTGCTTTAAGACACTGTTTTCATGACAGCACTAATTCTTAATTTTTGCTAGAAAATAAGAGCAGCAAAATGTGGGAATCAATAGCTATGGAAGAGGCATAGCTACCTTTACTGATCTCTTACCAAGAGGAAGTCCTTTACAAGAAGATCCTGGAAATATGCTTTGTTGTTGGCTGTGCTTTTGGGCTACTAAAATTAATCTCCTGGTCAGACATGGGGGACATGTTCAGACTGATGGGACAGTGTTGTTGCTGCTACTAAAGTTGTAATGGACAAGATGTACAGTGAGGTTTGGAGGGCTGTCATACAGGACAGAAGGTTTATGCAGAGCTAGAAGGAACATTGTGTTTTCTGAAATTTCCTCAGCTTTGGCAATGAGTTATAAAGACTGTAAAAGGTTCATTCTCTAAGAGGTGCAAATGCAGTGAATGTGATAATAGCCCTTCTGTCAAAAGATGCAGTGCAATGAACTTGAAAGGATCAATGTTTAGGAATGCTGAGGCTTAAATCCTCCCAAAGGAATACTGCTGGCTTCCCAGGGTGTTGAGAAGTTGATTTGTGCTTTTCATCATAAGTTGTACGGCTTTCTGTGATCGAGGGAAGACCACAGAACTTTCAAACCTGACGTGGGAAGATGTCTAAGGTTAAAAACTAGGTGAGCAGTAGTTCACAGCAGAAAGTGAGAAGAAAGGCAAGAGTAAAAGGACCATCTATTATCATTGTACAATCTGTAGTTGAACACCTCATGTTGGAAAATATTGCAGAATTTTTACATAAGATTAAAACCAGCCAAAGATTGTCATATTCAACCTATCTTGATTTTGCTACGAAGTAGAATGTAACAGCTGTATATAAGGCTGGTTAAATGGCAACACAGTTGTTGTAAATTATAATAAAATTGTTATAAATTATAATAAAATGTTATTGCTGGTTAAATGGCAACACAGTTGTTAAAAATGGCAACACAATGGTTAAATGGCAACACAATGAAAGTATATTAACTTTCATTTGAAATTGACGGAGTTCACTACATGGTTTGGTAAACTATTTTGTCAAAGAAATACCCTCGATGTTATAGTTTTGCCAGGTATGTATGATCTGAATTGAGACATTAACAAGGTGTATCATTAATGGAAATTATCCAAAGGCTTTTGACTGTCTTCTGTGCTGTATTACTCTGGAAAGAAAAGTAGTATGTGTGTGTTGGAAAGGTTGCTCTTCAGGGAAAAAAGAACAAGGGAAATTTAAATGTTCACCACCTCAAAGGTATTATCTTACTCAAGTATCTGCTTTTGTTTTAAATATTCATCTAATTCCTTCCTTGTTTTTTATCATGTGGGAAAAGGTATGTTTATTGGCAGATGTGGCTTTATTATTTTCATTCTCTAGGGCTTCAGTCTCCTGTGTGAGTAGGAATTCACAAAGAGCTTTTCTCACTCTTAAAAGCAGTCTTCTATTTCAGAAAGCAGAATTCCTCCCTCAGAGATGCCATTGTGCTCCATTTGTGCTCAGAAAAGATGTGAAAAATCTGAGGCACAAATGGCATATGCTGCTTGCCTTTGAAAAAAGCATGGATTCAAAATGGAGAGAGGCAGAAATTATTCTCATCTGTCTGTAATGGCTCTCCCAACAGTACCTGAAGTGGCAAGAGTGGGTGGGCAATGCCCCCTTTTTGCCACCTTGGCCTCCCTCCTTTGTTCCCAGCTCCTGCTGGGCTTTTCTCTCTTCTGCCTCTGCTCTCCTGAGGCACCTCCCATGTTGTCAGGCGTTTTGAGGGCTTGGAATACTGCAGAACCTGCTGGAATCACCTGGAATATCCATCCTCACCTCTTCTCACAGAGACTCTGCTGCCCCTGGGCACAGACGCCCTGTCCATCTGGAAGAGGAGTCAGCTCTCCTTGCACATCCTCACTGCCTGGAGTGAGGTTTATTAAATCTGTGGCTCTGAGGCTGCAGTGAGGACGAGGGCAGGCCCTCGAGCAGGGCCGCGCCAGCAGCCGCCCTCAGGCCCACAGCGAGCGCGGGGTGGAGGCAGCACAAACCTGACCTCTGGTCCTTGCTGTGGACAGCAATGTGGTGCTGCTACCCCCACAGCTTCACTTCAGGTCTGGGGGGTGTATCTGAGCACCACAGATCCCTGGGTGCTGTGCTGCTGTCCGGTGGGAGCAGCACCCCAAGTTGTGCCGCTGGTTGCATGCGGTCCCTTCAGGAGCCGGAATTACCCCTGCACCTTGCCTGGGAGCAACAGGAGGTTCAGGAGATGTTTGAGTTTAAAATTGGTGCAAGCTCGGTGCAGGCAGTGGATCAAAGATAACTCTAGCAGTTGAGAAGCTGTCCTAAGATTTTATTCTTCATTTTTGTATGAAGTTACGTTTTAAGCCCAATTTGCAGTCTGGTTGGTCAGGCCTGGAAGGCTGGGCCTGGATCTGCTCTGTACCTTGGAGAGAGATCTGGACCTCTCCTGCCTGGAGCCCCAAGGAGCCATGGAGGGCAAACACAACATCCCCATGGTTGAGTGAGAGTACCTGCACAACAGACATTCAACTGTGCTTGTCATGATGCTTTTCTTGCTCACACTCTCACAGTTTAGACTGAAAAGTATCTGCAGGAGAAAGCTCCCCGTGTCAACCAAAATTTGGCAATATACATATGGCAGATCCCTCCTGCATATGCACTCATGGGATAAGAAGACCCCAGGGTTGCTTTCATGCCAGTCAGTACTAAGTTCCAGGCATATATATATATATTTTTTTTTTCAAATATCTCCACTATATATGTGTATATTCCTGTATACGTGTTTCAGCTGTACCTTCAGGGTGTTGTACTGCACACAATAGGCTGTGTAGCTGCCTCCCTCTGCCACACAAATCTGCTGCGTGTGACTCACCCACTTGTTATTGGCAGAAAGAAGATGGACAAGCTCATTTGCTGTGGAACTGCAAAACTAAATACAGCCTGGGCTTTGCCTATTGTAATTTCTACCATTTAGGTGGCTGAGTGGGACATTCCCTTCATGATCTTAAGGGACATAGAGAATACACAAAGCTTTCTGCATTTCTTCTTAATCCTTACTGCTAAGGATGCCAGCACATGTTGCTTCGTGCAGCCTGGCTTTAAGCTATTCTTGTCTGCATCTCTCAGCAAAAACAATCAGTCTAACAGGACAAGTTAATTGAGTAAGGATGATCCACTCTTAAAATTTGCCAGCAGATCAGAGGCAATGTCCTTTATTTAGCCTATAGAACATAACTCCGTGTAATTCCTGGGCTGAGTGGCTTAGACAAAGCACCTTAATTATTGCAGACAAATAAACTGAAAAAAAAAATCAACAAAGCAGTATTTGTTAGAGCATATGAATGTGGCCTGTCTGGGTTATTTAATCGAGCCAGTGAAACAACATTTCACTGATTACCTCTCTTTGAAAGTAAAAATTGTTTGGATATAACTTTAGTGTAGGCAATTAGGTGCAAACATTTTAGGCTATGCATTAAAAACCTATTCAGTTGTGTTGTTTTTCCCCCCAGTGTCCTGGAGTTGTGAGATGGGCTGAATCTTATTTTTCATTTAAGTCAGGGCATTTTAATAGAGATCTGTGTTTTATTTATAGTTTGACGTGAAAGCAGATATTTCTGTATATATATCTGATTTGTGTTTTGCTGAGATCTGATTTAGAGTTTTTGCTTTCGTTGTAGACTTCCTGCTACTCTCAGTCCAGTCTGGCAATTTATAAATGCTGAACTCTGATGTCTTTGTGCCAACTGGAACTGGGTGACTGCAGTTCTTTGCCAGCAAGGCTTGGTCTGAGTGGCTTCGAGGTGTTCTTGCTCTTGATCTATAAAACCTTTGGCAACCTTTCAGCTTTCTCTTTTGTCTTGTAACCCTGTGTATTTCTGAGCCATGAGGTATTTATCACCTTCTGATGCAGTAGAAAAACACCGTGGTTCTTAGAAGAAAAAAAAAAAAGTGGATTTCTGTGTTTCTAGTTGCTCCCTGTAAGTTAATTGTGAGGAGTTCTTCATGTAATTGTTATGCTATATTTCTAACTCCTTAATTCACTACAAACTGTCCTACAGTTGGTTACTTCTGCATGGTGTTGAGAGAGAGAATGGTTTATAACAATTTATTTGTAGGTGTCCAATTTTAAAAAAAAAAGTCCTAGAAAAATGTCAGCAGAGATCTGTAAATCTGTATGATGTAATTATGGAATGATTGTTCTGTGACGAATAGAGTCAAGAAGAACATCGCTAAAACATTGCCGTGCTGTTTTTCTGTGCTGTTCCTTTGAAAATGGAATTATTGTAGCATCTTGTACTTGTGTTACCCTTGGACTGGGTGCTGGGCATCCTGGTTGGGAGCTATGTATAGCAGTGACCTCACCGCAAAAATGTAACAACTGCTGTTACTCTGTGTGGCACTGAACGTGTTAACCTCAAGCAAGGAGGGAGGAAGATTATTATACTTTATTCAACTTCAGTGACTATGTATAATAAAATAAGTTGGATTTTCCTAAGCTGGAATTTATCTGGGCTACTGACACTGGCGTTGAGGTGTTGTGGGATGACAGATGGTCAGGACCGTGTTGTGTGCAGCAGGGTGGCTGTGCTGGCATGGCACTGAGGGATTGCTTCAGCACCGACTGGGCTCTGGTTTCCTGAGTGTGTCCCAGGACACACCCAAGAATAACCCGGCACAGCCCTGCTGGGGGAACAGGGTCACAGCTCACAGTACTGTGCTATTAAGCATCTTTGACCAATCGTTATTTTTTGCTTTCAAGTACTTCTGTGTCTTAAATCTTTACTCGCTTCATTCTCAATTCAGTCATTTTGGATGAGGATGTTATTTCAGAATAAACAAATTATTCTGAAATAATTCTTCATTATAAAAACTAGACTCGCCATATGCATGATCTGTTGAAGAGAAAAAAACCTGAGGTCACTCTCTGACATTATCATGACTCATTCCTGTTTAACATTTTGGTTGTACTGTGCCTGTTGTATTTGTAGATTCTGACAAAGTTTGACAAGCAGTAAACTCTGATGTATAGTAATGAGTCACAGCTGAAGCACCTGATGCTTTCAATACATGTCTGAAAACTGCAGTCTTGGGGGACACTGATGTAAAGAAACTTCTGTGGTTTGAATTTTTGGAGGCTAGTGTTACACTGTTATTATGATCATTGAATGTGTTTTCATAATGGCTCCTGAAGATGTGTTTTCAGGGCTTTGATGTTGGCTAATGTGCTTTGTAGCATGGACAGTAGCTTCAAACTACTTCAGTTATAGGGCTGTTCTACTAAAACTTTTTACAGGATAAAACTAAAGGAAGTATGTTTATTATAGTGGGATTTCAGAAGTTCTTTCTCTCCTCCTCCAGTCAGTAGGATTTGGTTGTGGAGCAGACAGTTCTGCTGGTATTTTTGCTGCTCTCCAGTAGCCGTACACCCCTTCCTTACAGAAGTTGCTTGTTCAGCTCACACAGTGTCCTTTTGGGGAGGATCATGTTAAGATGTTGTTCTAGATTTAGAAATTTTACTCTGCAGTATATCGTGCCAAAGCCCCTGGCAGCTGTTCCAGCCCTCCCTGTTGTGTGTATACACCGCTGAGACTTGGGCAGCAGCTTCTAACGGGAGTCAGCAAAGAGCCTTTTGTTCTCTGAAAAACCAGACCAGCTAATTATTTGACTCATCCCTCAGAGAACTATACCTGAAAGAAAAGTAACGTTTGTTTTACCATCGTTTCACTTTAGACACCTTCAGTAGCACAATGCTATTGTTCCAATAATAAATACCATTAGTCAGCTTTTGAGAAGTACAAATGGTTTTGGTTTGTTATCCCTCTGGCATCTTACAGAGAAGTGCTTAGGCTTCGAGAGTCCTGCTCTACCACCTCCTCAATAAGCTGTGACTTTTCTGTCTCCTACATGATTTCCAGTATAGACCTGTCACAGCAATGTACAGATCAGCACAATACAAAAAGCAAACACCCAGAGTGTAAAGATATACATACAGACAACATTTTAAAAGTCTTATCACTGGAGGGGAAAAAAAAAATCCCACAATGGAAATTAAAGATAGCTGACATCTTCAAGTAGATGGGAGATCTTTGCAGATATTTAAGTTGATATTTTCAAAAATGGGGTATGTTCTCTGTTAGAGCTAGCGAGACTAAGGCAATTGGTAGTGTTTATGAGAAATTACTGTGAACACTTTGTTCCGCATTCTGACATCATCTGTAACACCAAGCTATTTTATGTAGCAATTACTACATAAATTGTTTCCTGTCCTGACTTCTTTTGTGTAATACGTGTATGAATAGCCGTTTCAAATAGGTGTGTTAACACTCATATTTATCCCTCCTCCCATCTTTATCTGTATCTTTTTTATTGATAGATATGAATTCCACTGTGTCTTGGTTTAAGCATAGACTATTAATATCTTGATTTGACTATATATATATATTACATGGCTTTGTTTCTCACCAAAATCCACTCAGTTGAAACCAATGCCATAGGCTGAGTGAGCCTCACTTTCATAGTTGTGAGATGGAAAATGAATGTTGTGCAGGAATTGTTACTAGTCCAATGAGCTTCTCCTCCAGCAAAGATGACTCCAGTTTAAAACAAAAGTGTGTAAAACACATGCTTTTTTGCAGCAGGTCTAAAATGTGGAAATTATTTCTTTTGTAACATTCTTTATTTTGACTTCTTAAAAAAATCGTCTTTTTCTTTATTAGGTCTAATAAAACAATATATACTTAAATGTTAGTGTAGGAAGAATTCAGGACCTTTTACCAACAGAGGGCCACACAAAAGGATGTTGAAATCATTATTCTGTGAAAATATTGCCACATCTAGGGCAGCAGCATTGTGCTACAGCCATCATTCCTTTTCTGGACCTGAAACTCTGAGGTGAAATCTTATCCAAGCCAGCATTCCAGTCTCTGGCTTCCAGAACATTCACAGCTTACATCTTCAGCCCTACACAAGTGAGCACAACACCCTTCTCCTTTGGACAGTGTGGAGTAGGATGTCCTTTGAGGCACCTGTGCCTGCTGGCTCCCAGTAGTGTGTGGGGCACCTCACTGAGACATTTTGCTGCTCCTATGGGTCTCTTTTTCTTTGGCAAATAGTTCTGGCTGCAAACTTTTTCTCTTCATTGTACCCTGCCACTCTGGGCCAAACCAGATTCTGGTTTATGTCAGTGTACCTCACTGAAACAGCTTTGTTTTAATTGTGTGTGATTTCTTTCCTTCTAAACCCCACCAATGCTGGTAATCATTTAGTCAAGTTTAGGTAAGGTGTGAAATTAGCTGCTTTTTTCACACCTAAGGATTCTCCATTCAGGCAAGGGCTTGCTTTGCGTCTCTGCTGCTGTTGTCTGATCTAGGCCTGAGGTGCTGTGCATATGATAAGGATCCCCTTGAAGCTGAATTGTTTGGATTTTAATGACCAAGTCTTTTAAATACCTTTAATGTGTTCAGCTGCATGTTACTACACTGCTAAATATATTATGTTCATTGTCACCAGGCATCCTGTGACAGCACGCAGGCAACCTGAAATTGGAAGCGGAGGATTCTTCCTGCTATTGGCAGAGGAGTTTATTCTGTGTTTTGTATCCCTCTCATGGCCAGCTGTGTGTGTGTCCCAGGCACAGCCATGGAGATAGGACTGCAGTATCTTTCGATGGCCAGTGAGGACTGGACTGCCTGGTTTGTTTTGTTTTTTTTAAATCCTGAGAATTCTGTTTTCATGAGGGGTCCTTACAAATGCTGAGAGCTTAATTTGAAGGTGGTGATCTCAGTAACTTAATTGGAGAGTTGCTTGGGGTGAGCTGCTAGTGGATCTCCCTGACAGGTGAGGTTTTTAACCTTTTACAAAGTCTTATTTAACATTTCTCTGGTACAAACTCTCTAACCTGTGTGTCCTTAGAATGGTAATTGCAGCTTCTCCATTTTTGGGGGATATTTCTCCTTTTGGTGAATCAGATTGTTTTGTTTTAAAGGGAAGAGCCTTACAAAACAAATGCATGAGAAGAATATGACCTGTTTCCCAGGTTTGCAAATGGCACCCAAAATTAAGGCAGCACTGCTTGGACTAGATTTGCAGCAGGCTAATCTGGTTTTAATCTCTCACTTTTTTTTTTTTTTNCTCAATAGCATGAAAGAGAACGACATAGTTTTGGTAGAAGAAATAGTTAATGTCTTCTTTTAGCATTGTTTGTGTGCGATTGGGGTTCTTTTAGGTGTGGGGTTTTTTTTGTTTGTTTGTTTTGTTGGGTTTTTTTAAAATAGAAGAAGACAAGAGAAAGCTGTGTTTTACCAGTTGGTAAGGTGACAGTAGACTTTTGTTCAGTAAATAGCTGGCTCCATTTAACATTTGACACTTACTGTCAGCGTGGCAATTGTTTTAAAAGGTTTTCTGTAAGCCTTAGATTCTGATATTCAGAATAGATTTGAATTAATTTGTGCTTTAGAGATAACTGAAAACTGCTTTTTAGATTAAAGAGAGCAAAAAAGAACTCTTCCTTGAAATACCCAGAATCCTAGTATGTCAAAGGATATATACAGGCAGCAGAAAATAAATGTGCAGATGGGGAGGCCTGAAAAAACATCAAGTGCAGATCCTGAATTTATGCACATTTCTGAGATGGTTGGATGAAAAACGCTTCTCTTATCTTCTGTGGGTAACCATGGCTACTGTGTGATGTGATTTTATTTTTTTCAACATGAAATTATACACAAGTGCAGGAGAGTGGTCTTGTCTCAGCTCGCACCATATGTATTTGGGTGATAAGGATTATAGTCAGTGAATGTGCTTATCAGCGTGGCACATTTGCTTCTTTAAAATGGGTCCCGATTTATGTCTTCATGTCTCCATTAGTCTGTAGAGGGTAAATGGTGTGGGATTTTCTCAAGTACTGCTACATGAGGTTTAGGCCATCTCCTTTTGTGTTAAAATGTGTCTGTTACCTCCTTGAATTGGAGTCACAAGCTAGTATAATTTGGGGAGGGGGGAGTTGAAAAGGCACCACAAACATAGATGCAAAGTGTTATAGCTCAGATTTTGTGCTGGTTCAGTGCCAGTCTTAAGTATGGAATAGTCTTAAGTATGAAATGCTTATTCCCTGAAGTACATTTTAGATTAATACTCCTCCTTGCTTGATGTGTTTCTGCTTTCATTCACGTTTTCAGCATCCTCATGAACTTTGATGGATGCAGAGCTGAGGCGGAAATTCCTAACCCCTGGAATCTCTGTAATGTTGGGATGGTTTGCATGGAACTCATGCATGGAGCTAAGAATACATTTCTGTTTCTCTCCACGAGTGCCTGAGTTGTACTCCAGGGATGGTGAGTGTGAATCAAAAGCTTGCCTGGCGTGGGTGGAGAGCGATCCTGCTGGATCCTGCACGCTGTCCCTGGGGCTGCCGGTGACTGCTCCGAGCAGAGCTCGCTCACACGGTGCCACATCACTCACAGGGCACCCACCCACGGCAGGGACAGCTCTCACACGGACAGACTCCCTGGAATTGCAACTTACTGTCCTTAAACCTTCACAGATAATTAGTTCAGGAGTGGGAATTGTTTGTGTAGAAACATAATCATGTGGATTAGGGGTGCAACTGCTCCAATTTATGGTAGTGTTGCTTTGGCTGAGATTTGAAAACATCTGAATTTATACTTGTGTACTAATACTCTTGCAGTTGTTGCCACTTTGGGGATTTTATAACAGACAGAAGAAGAAAGGCAAAACATTCTTTGAAATATTGCTAAAAACCTTTCTTGTAACAAACTTCCTGCTACAGCACAGTAAATGCTCTTTTCAGCTGTGATTTGGCTCCCAGAAGAGACATGTCAAATTAAAAAACGATAATTTGACAAAACTTATCAATTAAATTAATACAGGCAGCATTTTGTAGGTCAGACCCAGAAATGCAAACCACAAGGACTATGAACTGCTGGTGGATTAGGAGAAGCAGAAGGAGTGAGAATAGTTTGCTAGCCGAGGGGGATTAAAGTCAGTGCTCAATTCACAATCAGTAAGCTGGGAAAAGCTTTACAAAATTCAAGAAGCTTTCTGCAAATGTCTTAATATTAGAAAGATAGTAGGTTCAAATTACCTCGTAGTAGAAAATTGGAACAAAATATGTAAATGTATACAAGAGGCACCTTTTGAACAGTTGTAATCCACAAATGAGAAATAGAGTCCTGCTCCCTATTCCGGGTAGGGTTGCTGCTGCTTTAGGCAATTGTGTCTTAATGGAAAGTTGTAACAAGGATGAAAAACTCACAAACATGGCTGAGAAAGGGAACAAAAATCATTCTGCAGGTCCTGAGAAACTCCAGAGGAAAGCTGTAGCCAAAGACAATGGGTACAGCAAGCATAAAGCATCTGTGGCAGACAGGAATTTCACAAGATGCTGTGGGATGAGGATGAAAATGTTGCTGCACGACTTACTTTGTAAAAGTACAAGTACAGGGCAAAAGAGACAAAGAACGCATTAAAGTTGGGACGAGTGTCCAGCAGAGAAAAAACAACATAATTGAAGATAGCCCTCAGGGTAGAAGAGTAATTGTAGAAGAAGAAATCATGATGGAGAAGTGCATTATTTTCAGGAGGCAGGCAGTGGTGACTCATGCGGATGAGATAGCATATATGTGACATGAAAGCAGTTGAAAACAGCAGAATTAAATTACTTGTCAAGTTCAGATTCGCATCAGATGCAATGACAAGTCAGTGACACGCAAGCAAACAGGAAATTGAATGCCAAAGTTGTGGAAGGGCATCCGTGGCTGTGCTGGGCTACAAAGTCTTCCTCAGCAGTGGGCAAGAAAAGAAAGCAAAATTGCAAGCAAAATAAGGCCAGTTAAAAATGTGATGGCTTCCTTCTGCTGAGGCAGTGGCTAGGAGCAGTGTTAAAGGTCCTGGTACAGCAGTAGAACAGGGGCACTTCTGAGCTGAAAATGGTGTCTGGGCCTGAAAATCCAGGATAGACATTCTGGCAGATAGGAGGAGAGAAAAGCTGACGTTGGAGCCAGTGCTCATGCCCCTGAAGGCTGAGGTGGCCAAGTGCTTGAAGTGCTTGTCTTGGTGTGGCCCGAGCCGTGGCTATAGAAGCACTGTGACTCAGAGGCACTTCTGGGAAGCGTTGTCAGACAGTGACACTGAGCACCAAAGATTGGGCAGACAAGTGAACTGGCAGGCAGGGAGCTGTGAATTTGGGCATGTTGCAACAGCAGCTTGCCATGACCAGTCAAACAATTAGGTAATTATCAATATTGTTCCATGGTCTTCCTCAAGAAATCTTCAAAAATCAAAGAAACTACAGTGCAACCAGTTCCTCAAACCCTCCCTTGGGAATTTTTGTGAGAAATGCCTTTAAGGAAAGTTTCATGTGAATAGCAACTGATGGTGACTGATTGCCAAACAGGAAAAACTGCTGTTGGCTACCTGCAGGAAGCTTGAATCTTTCCAAATGACACTGTTTAGATCACCCTGTTAATTCCAAATCTAGAAGGAAGTCTTCTATATGTTAAACAAGTAAATCTTTGTTAATTTTAGATGACTTCAGATAGTTGCACTTACTAAATCTACCTGCTACAAATAGAAGAGCTGCAGATGAAATATGTGGAAGAGTGATGAAATATTCTAGTTCGCTGGAAATCCTTTTCTGCTGAACATGGTAATCAGAAAACCAGAGAATGTCTGGTGAAAACAAATTTACAGGACTCAGTGATAAGATCTAAAAAAGCCCACCACACACAAAATTTACATACCCAGAACCACCAGCATGCGGCTGTGTCCTTTTCACAAGAAAACATTTGCTTTTGAAGTAAACCAAAAATAAACCAAAGTGCATACAAGTTATTTAGTGCAGCAGAAAGGCAGGACAAATCAGATGTCTCCAACTCAAAGGAAAAAATTCAAGTTCTTATTTTAGAATTTGTAGCTTTTATTTATATATGTATAACAATGATTGATACTTTAAGATTGTATAACAGAATATAAAATTTATATGATTATGCTTTTTATGATTAATTTGGCAAAGTGAATTACATGTGAGTGAAGGGACAATATAATAGATAGCTTCATAATGGAGGACACAGCAAGATATATATGGGGAGATTAATATGTAGAATCTTGAAAGATGTGGTGTGTTCAGTAAGAGAAGATTATATCCCTAAAGCAAGAGGTATTACCTAGGTGCCCATTTCTTGTCTCATGCTTCAGTACTGACCACTTGTCTTGCCTGTCTCCCTTTGATCCTGATTTATTTTTAGTTTTGGAAAATCCTCCCATGTCACATTCTTAGGATTCTCCTCTTTCCTGTCTGTGTCCTATAAAATCCAGGTCTGCTTTGGAAGGCATGGTGGATTTTTTTTCTTTTTCCTTGCTGCTTAAATTGAATTATCTTATCTCCTTGCTGTGGTTTTGGCAAGTCCCCCCTCTCTCTGGTTTGCAGTAGCCTCAGGCTTCTCTCTTGTACTCCTTTCTAGATGCAAATCCCTTAGCTCTTCTTTTCTCTTCTTTGCAGTATTTGTCTTTCCTCTTCTTCCCCTTCTTTATCAAGGTTTATTTCCCAGATGTCTAGTGTTGGAGATCAGAGTTGTTTTCAGAAATGCACATCACGTGTTTTATGCCTTGTTTGCCTTTTGCTAGTTCTTTTGTCTGTGGGGTTTTGAGCCTCTGCTCAAGTACTTTCCAGTATACCAGTACTTTCTCTTCTGCAGTGACTGAGTTGGAAAGAATGATTTCCAGGGGCTGGTAAATATTTTTCCTCTTTGAAAATGACTCAGGAAACTTTGGAAATCCACACTCTAATTGATTGTGCAAATGAAATAGAAGAGTTTTCATCTTAATTTGAGAATTTGTTAAAATTTCCTGCGGAAGGGAGAGAAGTCAAAAATTTAAATAATACGAGGATAGGTTGTCGTATTGGAATTTTTTTGTGTTCTTTAGCTAACCCACCTTCACCTTCTCCATGATGATTCTGACTGCTCATGAAATCATATATTCCATTCATCTGGCTCAGTCCAATAGCTTTAAGGAAACAATTTGTGCTATAATGCACATGTATTTGGGGGAGCTGAGTGTGTGCTAGCAAGCGCTGAGAACATTTTAAATGATAAAGAGTACTTGACTGACACTATAGTGTCAAGTGAAGACTTACCTTGATCTTTGCCTAATATTTTGGCTGTGGCGAAGGTCAGAAAATAAAGTTCCACAGTCAATGATTAAGCAGTTTCTGAGTGTTCTGTCTGTTGAAGCCTACTTTGTAATAGGCTTTGGAGTGTAGAGGAGCTGATGTATGTGGGATATTGTGGGAGGTACTGTTTGACATCTGCCAAAGGAATATTATGCTTTGCCTCTAGGTTTTGTGAATGACATTCAGCTTCTGGAGGCGGGACTGTGAGATACACTCAGCAATTGCCACTGTTAAACCTGAAGGCTCGGTGAGGGGGAAAGAGGCCATAGCTGAGATTGGCACATCCCCACAGAGGGAAATTGTCTCCTGTAGCTCCCTGTGACTGTGCATTTCTTCCTTGCAGCTATCCCAGGTACGGAACCTGAAGCCTTGTTCTGCCTTCATGTGTGCTCAGGTTGGAGTTTCAGCACCATTTTAAGGAGATTTGTCTACTCCTGAAAATGGCAGTTCTGCCCTTATTTCTGTTCCCCTCTCTGGTCCCTCACTCCTGCCTTCCTTATGCTCTTATCACTGTTTGTGTTGTTTGGCTTATCAGGAAGGAAATGATCAGGCAGAAAGATTGCCTCTGGCTTAATTTTGAGTTGATCAGTTTATTGTTCTGATCAGTTGCACACCTCAGGCTGGGATAGAAAGCAGGAGCAAAGACAAAGCCCTTTGTTGGTTTTCTTGGATGCTTTCTGGTTTTTTGAGGGGATGAGGGGAATATAGAGGGGGACAAATGTTCAGTCAGATTTAGAATACTTGCAACATCTTGACATCTGTTGTGGTTTGACTATGGCTAAATGCCAGGCACTCATGGAAGTCTTTCATTTGCTCTCTTTTGTTACAGTTGGGCAGAGGAGAGGGGAAAAAAATTACTGAAGGGCTCATGGATAAGGACTGGGAGAAAAGCACCCTAAGGGCAAAACAGGTTCATATTTAAAGACATACAGAAAATTATTATTAATAGAGTCAGAGGAGAATAATGAGAAGTAAAATAAGCCTTTCATACACCTTTTTTCCCCCAGCCCATCCCTCCTTCCCATTGACAGCACAGGGATACAGGTGTGGAGGTTTTGGACAGTTTGTCACTCAAGATCTTTTTCCATTTGCTCAGGAAGAGGGATCTTTTTTCTCCTGTGCTGTGGGTCTCTCCCACAGGCAAGCAATTGTCCCAAAACTGTTGTGGCATGGGTCACTTGTCCATGGGGTGTAATCTTTTAAGGACAGGCTGCTCTAGTTGGGAAGCAAGGGCTCTCTCTATCTCTGGAAGCCGGGCCCTCTCTCTATTCAGGTCCCCATGAATCACAGCTTTCTCTGGCATCCACTCGCCCTGGTGTAAGCACTTTTCCCATGGGCTGCACGTGGATCTTTGCATCCCCTGTGGACTTCATGCATTACAGAGAGACTGTTTCACCACAGTCCTCACTATGGCTTGCAGAGGAATCTCTGCTTTGATGCTTGGAGCACCTCTTCCCCCTCCTTCTTTTCCAGTGACCTTGGTGCCTCCATGTTGTTTTCTGTCACGTGTTCTCACTTCCTCCTCTTCTCGGACTAGAAGGAAAGCTGTGGCTTGTCAGTGTCATTGCCAACAAGTTCCACTAATTCAAAGATTCTTGCAAGATCCCACAGTGCTGGGAAGCTGATCTCATCCAGGCTCCGTGCTGGGGAATTGCTGGCCGTGTTCCTGCCGGTGGCCGTGAGCGGGCAGTGGTGGCTGCGGTGGCGCTGGGGCTGTTTGACGCCTCTCTCCATGTGGGAAGGAGAAGCTGCCCCTGCCCCTCTGCCCGTGGCACGACTGGGTAGGGGTGGCCAGGCAGGCCAGGCTGGCTGCAGCCACGCTGAGATGGTGGCTGCCGTGGTGGCATGTCACCATGGGCCACACCAGCAGGCTGATGGGCACAATGGTGGACACAGTGCCTCCCCACCCCTGGAGAGAAACTGTGTGTGCACTGTTTTGACTTCTTAAACATGGCATCACAACCTCTCTAACTGGGCCAGCAGCCTGCCTGTCTTCAGAGCCATCACAGATTGGCTCTGTTGGACATGGTGGGATCTTCCAGCAGCTTCTCACAGCAGCTACCCCTGTGGGTCCCCCACTACCAAAAATCAGGCTGTGCCAAACTGACACGCGTCATTCTTTCTTCTTTCCTGACACTGAAATCATGTGGGTTTCTTTTGGGATTTTTTCCTTTGGAGCTTCCTAAGTGACAGCTTAATACCACAGACCACTGCAGTCAGTTTGACATGGTTGGTGATATGTGTAATGTATTAGACCCCGATTTTCTGTTTGCTTCAAAAAGCTTGTTAGAGGTGATAGAGGATTTCTGGGTCTACCCTAATCAAAGGCAGTAGAAGAGCACCAGGATGATTCTTTCTCCTGCAAAAAGGATAGCTGTTATCAGTGTCTCAAATAATTGAGTGATTTAGTAGGACCCAACCCAATATAAAATAGCTTTAGTAATAAAAATGTCTGCAGCTCTTAGATTAAGTTTTTTCTTACCCTTCACATTTATACATTCTGAATATTAAAATAAGCCACAACATTATAAAATAAATACTACAGGCCAGTAACTATCAAAGAGGCATCAGCTATGATGCAGTATATATAAAAAATTAACTATAAATATATAGTTAATCATGTTTATATTCCCATGCCCCTGATCTCTCCCTGTGGAAAGGACCCTGTGAAACTGGTCCTGCAAATTACTGTTGATCCTGTGCAGTGTTGGCACACATGAAATCTTTGTTTGTTGTCCCTGCATAGGAAGCTGATGTCTTCTTTTAGAGAGGCTGCTGAAAATGCATCATCTTCTGTTCCAATCCAGGATAGTTCATTTCTGCCTTTTAAATTTGTAATTTTTTTTTTTTTGCTTGTAGCTTCACTTAATAGATTGCACAGAAGCAGTATTCGTTAACGTACCTAGCCTAAGTCTGTTTAATCGTATTTGAATAATCTACTTCAAAATGGCTAATGTACAAATTTTTTAAGTGTTTCTGAACTGTTTTTACATTAGAAAAGACTAAAGCAAAAATACATTAAATGATCCTCTTCTCCCACTTTGTGATTATTACAATATGTGAATGTGAAGCAGTTGAGGTATTTATTTTTCTTGTGAACGGGCTTTGAGCATTACTGCTCAGTGTTTTTTTAACAATGTTGACTTTCCACTAAGCAGGTGTTCACTGCTTCGTGAACCTTTGCAGCAAGGTTTCACCTGTGAGGTGGCCATGCTATGGAAATGGTTTGATCAAGTCATAGTTTAGTAAGCATCACAGAGAAAGTCAAACTTTATATCTCTTCAGTGCTGGCGGTCCCCTCTGTCCAATGTTCAGCTGCTTGAGCCCAGCACCGGTGCTGTGTGTTCCCCATCACCCTGCTGAGATAAACCCTCTGGACCACTGCTTCCATCACTGGTACCTGGCACTGAAAGCTCGTTTGGGTGACCAAGCCAAACCCAGCTTCCTTTACTGCTACACACACAGGTGTTTCATCTTGTCCCCATTAATTTCTTCTGTGAACACTGCAGTGCTAAATGTCACCTGGAGAATTATGCTGGCAAAATTAATGGCTACTGGGAAAAGATTGGAACTTGAACCTGCTTGGTCTTCACACCTGGTATTTTCCATTAAGCATGCCACAGTGCCTTTAAATGAAAGAACCAGTGGGCACCAAGTTGGATGGGAATATGTTATACCAGGCTGTTGCTGGACTTCTGCAGAATTTACAGGTGTGTGACAACTATTTCTCTAATTTACTGCTTTAATCTGCTCTCTCCAAGTGGTAAAATGTTCCCCAGCCTGATAGATTTCAGCAGTTGCATAGAGACTGAACAAACCAACCCAGTGTACTGCAGTGGCCTCAAGCATGGTTTTTCCTCTGTACCAGCAACTTTTGGTTAAGCAAAGAAATGTCGAGTGCGGGGTGAAAGATAACTAACTTCATGCCTTGTTTAGGAAAATATTCATGTGTTTTGTGGAAGGAAAATAAAAATAGCCATTGGTAAGCGGTTGAACAAGGGTGCCTTGGTGTTGTCTTGCGCTATGTATTTGTAAGGCTCAGGTCCCTGGTGATTTTTCCTGCTAACTGCAGGCTTGGATTTGGCTTCTTTCTCAAGGTAACCTTCATCTCTCTATATTGCACTTCATTTTCCATGATCAGGATGTTTAGACATGAAAAGAGACTGAACTGAGCTGCCATTCTGAAACTGGTATGTGATTTGCAAAGGGAAGCTCTAACTGTGGAGGTCAGGCTTCATGCTTCTGACTTCTCCCTCTATCCAAATACTTTTTTCAGGGGACAGCCTGTCGTCCTGCTTAGACTGGTAGCACTTTTAGCCCTTGAACTGGCTGATATCAGTATGTGTAGCCTGTGTTGGATAAGGAATCCAAATGGCATAGAAGGTTTTACTCTTTGAGATAGCATCCATTTTTTTTTAGGTACTATATTAATGTGAGAGATGAGAAGTATTGGCAAAGCTTTAGCTAAGAGGCAACTCAAGAGCTGTTGTAACTCAGATGTGTTTTATTGATACCTGAGATAAGAGAAGGGAATACCATTGGGAGAAAGGATTAGTCCAAATGCTGTAATGAATATTATGTAGCTTTGCTAGTATCACAGCTACACAGTTTAATCTGACTTTAGGATCCTGTTAATTATGTCATGCTGTGATGCAAAGTAAGAGTTCATGGCTTATGTGCTAGATGTAGAATGGAGTTAAAGAGTAATTCCTTCACTCATATGAAATGGGGAAAAACTTCTCAACCCTGATTTCCTAAGGATCAAAAGCCAGCAAAGGCAACATGGCAAAGACAAGTCACTGGAGTGGAGTGCTGTTTTGGTGTACAGTGAGGCCGTAGCTCTCTTAGCAGAACAACATTTAAAATGTTTCAGTCACAAATTGTTCTGGGAAAAGAGTACATGTCATACTTTTTAAGAGAACCAAAACCTGAAGCTAAGGTTTTTATAGCAAAGAGGAGGAAGCTGGAATGAACAAGTCTGCTGGTGGATCCCTGTGCTTTGGCAGATATGTTTCTTGGGAAACACACTTTATATTCCCTGTAGACTTCACTCTTATGGTGATTTAAAGGGATGTGCAAGTCCCACTTATTTCCAAGGGCAACATTCCCTTGGAAATGAAATGCTTTATGTGAGTAACTCGTCACAGGCCTAGGTTCTGCAGCAGAGCTGCTACTCTTCTGTGGCTTGGGTGCAGAGAAGATCTAGACTTGAGATCTGATCAAGACTTGAGATTTGCTCTAGACTTGTAGGCTTAAGTGCTTCTTTTCAGTTGTACTTCAAAATATCAGTATTTTTAAGGAAATTGAAAGAACCTGCATGCTTAAGGTGTGCTTAGTCTTATCTTGGTGTCTCAGTTGCATTTGCTTTGAGATTTACAGCCGGAGTGTTGTTGTTCTGCTAGTGGTAAATCTCATCAATCAACAGTTAAAATGCTGTTGTTGTCTCAGTTAAATGCATTTCTTCTGTATATAGGGAAATTTGCTGAAAGTAGATATTGAATAATCCAGTAAAATTAATGGTTTCGCATCATGCCAAAGTGATCTAGATGCATCTTGATCAGAGAAGTCACTATGAAGATCAAGCTTTTTTTCTTGAAGCAAATTCAGGGAGAAGATGGCTTGGACAAATATAATGGTTACATAGCGCTGGGTCTTCAGGGAAAAAAGGCCACATGCTTGTTATAACTGATGTGTTTGTGAGTGTGCTTTTTTTGCCTGAAGACTTCTTTTTGCTAACCAGAAATGTCAGTGAAAATGATGCGAATTGACAAGATGCATCAGTGTACCCTGTGGTTTACTGGGATGATGATTAGGATAATACATCTTCATGTTTCATTGTGAGCCACGGTACAATGAAATATTACTGGCTGCATTAATGGAGATTGCAGAGGGGTTTAACTCAAAACAAGAGGAGTCTTACACAAAACACCTCAATTCCTGCTTAGTGTTTCAGTGCCACCAAAGAGCCCTGTGGTGTCACCTGTCCTGGCCTGGAGAGCTGTATGATGGGTATCCGTGGGCTTGGCTGGGGATAGTTTTGTCTTAGTCCTTGCTGCTGCATTTCTGGTAGTCCATAAATACCCTGGGAAATGTAGGTGGTGTCAACCCAGAAGGATTTAGTTGTCCAGAGAGTGGCCAGGGTTAGTCAGAGGAAGGGCTTTGGCCTTTTTGTGCACAGTTGCTGTTGATACAGGTTGGCTCAGTATGGGGATGAGGACTCATGGCAGGATGGCAGTTCAGCTGGTTTTGAGTTTGAATTCCGGTGTTCATGCTTCCACTGCAAAGCAGTGTCTAATTTTAGGGCCATTGCTGGACAGCAGGTTAGCACCTGGTGAGGTGGTCAAGCAGTTGGTGCAGCCTTTGGCAAGTGATAAGGTCACTTTCTTGGGAGAAAGGAGTATTTTATTCCCTTTTTTAAGATTACTTTGCTGTAATTCTCTAACCAGTCATGGATAGAGCACCCTTAGTCTCCCAGTGTGACAACACCTGCTGTTAAATAGGTTCTAGCTTGCAAACAAGTTCACTTCTGGCTCTCACCTTCCTTTCCTGAGCTGAAAAATCCTGTGGGAAGAGACTGGAATTCAGCTCTGCTTTTTGTCAGAACCTGACTGTTTTCTTTTCAGCTCGTGGCTTTCAGTGCGTTGTAATTTTCACCTGTAAATAGGCAAACTGCTTTTTGTCTACTTGGTATTTTTTTGCCCTTCTTTTCACTTTGCAGTATGTTTCATGCTTTGAGATGTTTGGACAGCATCCTTTGCTAAAGGCCACAGCTTTGTGAACTGTTAATCCATTGTACCTAGTGGTGTGCAGTACAGAGTGAGCCTCAGGTAGCAGTGTGCAGGGGAAAACACAAATTTTTGAATTGAAATTCAGCCAACTTCTGGTTCCCTGTCTTAGCATCAGCAGCAAATTTTTACTCACTTGTAAGGAATGCTTAGTAAATATGTTCTTGAGAAGCTTCTTTCATATCTATGTGTCGAGGGCAATCAGGAAGGCCAGTAGATCAGTTCTAACTCTGATAGCTAGGAGACAAAGTGTTTTCTTTTATGTGCAGCTATACATGCATGATTAAACCTCAGAGATTAATCTTAAAAAAAATTCTCACAAAAGTAAACGCTAAGGGAGAAGTACTCTTAACAGCCTTTGAACTCTGTAAACATAATGTGCAATTTATTGAACTGGTTTTCAGGATGTATGGTGATACAAATAAGTCCAGTGTATTTTGTAAGCTATGCCAGAAAATAATGTATAAGGTTAGGTTGTGTTGTGCTGTTGCTGGGTAATTAAAGGCTTCCATAAACACATCTTATTGCTAAAGCACTTCCCAGAAAACTTGAGGAAACCATTTTTGCCCTTCTTCCATGAACCATTAGTTGATAGAACTTACAGAAACAAGGAAAAAGGGAAGATTTATCATTGTGAGGAGTAAAGAAAAGGAGCACTTGAATTCAAGTGGCTTGATGAGAAAATTATCAGATTGTTATGTGTAATATTAAAGAGCTAGGGGTAATTTTGAAAATTGGATAATATGTTCTCCTGATTAGAAATAAAAAATAGAGCAAGGGGTGACAAAGCTGTTTGGTTAGAAAGGGAAGGATTTGGACCAGAGTGGCCCCTTTCTGCCTCCCTGTGGACAGAAAATGTGGTGCCCGGTTTTTCGTATTTTTCTAAGACGTGGGAGAGGCTGAAATCACTGAAAATGTGAGTTATGCCTACAAATTCTGAACCACGGGCTCTGTGGTATCTCAAATATCGTTTGAATTTGCAGTTGGGTGATTTTTTTGTTTTGGTTTTTTTACACTGAGCTGGCAAACCTCTGAGATGAGGCTTTGCTGTTCTCATTGGCCACTCCAAAGCAGTTCTCTGGTCAGCCCAAAACTGAGGGCAATTCCCTGCCTTGCTCCTTGCAGGAGCTTATGGTAGAACAGTCCCTGGAGGTACAGGTTAAATGCTGGTAAATGCTGTGTTTTCTCTCTTCCCGGTGCTCCTTTTTGTTCCTCCCTTTCAGAAATCCCCGGTGACGAATTAGCAGAGCGTGGCCCAAGCCATGGTGAATTGTTCTCCAGTGCTGAGCAGATGTTTGCAGCAGCTTTTGCCCAGCACCTGCTGCCTGCACTGCAGGACTGGGGTGGGCAGTGGTCAGCCTCCTCCTTTTGGATGGCTGATTGCAGTCCCTGCCCTGTGCATGCACATTTTCCTAGCTTTGCTCCTGTGGAATGGGTGCAGACTTTCCCCCAGCCACCCCTAAAGCTCCAGCTTTACTTGTTTTTACAGCAATACTGTTTTTCCTCTTTCCCAGATATCTGCAGGGTGTTCGAGTTGATGTTTGCACATGAGAACCAGACTGGCTCTGAGGAAGTCTCAGCTGTCTGGCTGGCTTTGTGGGCATGATACAAATATGAAGGTGGTGATTGGGTTTGGGGTTTAGAAATCTTAAAGCACTACATATTGTAAACATGTTTCTGCATTGACACATTTCTACCTTCTCTCCAGACCCTGTCACAGCAACAAGGTTTTTTTTTCCTAATATTGTCCATTCTTATCCAGTCATTGGATTGTTATCCCTTTACAGAGTTTCTCAAACTGACAGGGGAGTGTTGTTGCAAATTTTGCCCTGACATGTCCCTGTTTTTTTTCTTATAATTGTCACCAAATAGAATCCCAGTTTTGTGTCTTGCCTGAAAGCAAAGAGACCTTGGATAACAAAGCAAAGAAGCTTTTTTTATTTGTTGCTTTTTCTGAAGTGTGGAAGAACTGTGACAAAAATGAGGGAGAGTGAAGTAGGGGTTCTGGGGAAATGTTGCATTTGTTTTCTGGTGTAACTCCTGTTTGTTTATAAGGGTGTTGAGAATACTGAAGTTTGGGTGGATGCTATTTGAGGTGCGTATGCTCCCAGCCCAATCTGAATGATGAGAAAATGGTGCTTTTTATGATTATTTCATTTATCTGTATTGGTCTACTTAAACTACTCGGCTGCATCAGCAGGGTTGAA
This sequence comes from Cyanoderma ruficeps, assembly GCA_008694505.1. Lineage (NCBI taxonomy): Eukaryota > Metazoa > Chordata > Aves > Passeriformes > Timaliidae > Cyanoderma > Cyanoderma ruficeps. The sequence continues at coordinate 1,653,246 of VZDJ01000116.1, forward strand.
GGGAAAAGCACTGTTTGATTACCAACAAAGTATGTGCAGTTAAAGCTGTATCCACCTTGTCTCAATTTGTTAAATTTAATGTTTGTAAGCTTGATGATTATAGCCATTCTTGTAGTTTGGGATAGATTTTTAATAAATCACCCTGATAATTATGATATATATTCCCATAATATAATAATGGTGTATTATATATATATTCCCATAATAACCATGATCTATAGTCCCATAATAAACCAAAAATTGTTCAAGTTCTTTCCATGCCCTGTTGAGATTTTGACCTCTGGTGTTGCTGTATCACAGGAGGTGTATCAGTATCTCCTGAAGTGTAAGTGCTGCTGGCCATTCGTTTTGATTCTTGCTTTCTGCTTGCTTCTCCTGCGTGATTCATTCCCATGAAGGCAGTATGGTAAAGTATGAAACATGTTGTGTGATCTGTGCCATTTGTCTTGGGATGATGACTTATGGCTAATAGGAAGAGAAAGTACTGGAATTGTCTGCCCAGGGAGGAGTCACCATGCCTGGATGTGTTTAAAGAAAGATTGGATGTGGCACTCGGTGGCATGGTTTAGTTGAGGTATTAGGGCATGAGTTGGACTTGATCTTGAAGGTCTCTTCCAACCTAGTGATTCTGTGAAAGAAAAACTGTAGCTCTAGGATAGTATACAGATAAAAATGGAATTAAAATTAAGTGGGAAAAAGTGTTGTGCCAGAGAGTGTCTCCAGTTCAGCACTTTTGCACATGTTTTTTTTAATATTTGCAATACAAAAGGGATGGTGGTGAGAATGATATTTATTATCATTCTGTCCCAGCAAGAATTTACAGTTAGAAATGCACCTTCGGTTGTAGTCCTAGCCAGAGCAAAAAATATTGTAGGACACTGCCCATTTTGCACGGGATGTTCACATCAGCCAGGAGCACAGGATTTCTTTCCCACGAGCAGTTGGGAGGCTGAGGTGGGGATAAGAAATGCAGCAGCAATTTCAAAATGCAAAAGCAGAGCTCAAAGGGAAGTGTCTTTATTCCTCGGGGACCCTAGAGCCTAGGCCCTAGCAGGCAGCCACAGCTGGTGGAACTGGCTTCCAAGCTGCTTGAAGAGGGTTAGCAGACTTTCCGGGTAAAGAAAAACCCAACCAGGCTTCAAACTGTGACTAGCACTAAGTCTTCCAGCTGGACCAAGGCGTCCCCTTCTACTAGGCAATCAGAACAATAAAAGAAGAGATAATCCAATGGGTGTGCTCCTGAGTTGTTTGTAATTGTTTAGTTCCACACAGCTCTGAGGACTGAAGGCATTCTTTTGTGGTGTCTCACTCAAGAAGCTGCACAAACCAGTGTTCAGGAAGGTTCAGAAGCAGAATGATGTGGTGATAATGTACGTATGGTGTGTTACTCCAAAGTAGATTTAGGTGTTTAAATGCTGCCGTACTGGTGGCGTCCAACCCCAAAAGGCTGGTACCCAGCTCACTGAGGTCAGAGTGCACCCTGACACAGCCTCAGCATCCTTTGGGTTAAACCAGCCAGCTAATGAGCATGGACACTGCTCTCCTTCAAATGTCACACTGTCCCAGAGTGACTGTCAGATGTACTTCACTTGTCAAACTGTCGTTCAGGCAGTTATTTATTTATATGCTGCTTTATTCCTGTCCAGACATCAGCAAGTCTGGCAGTCATTTCAGATCCCTCAGCTGCTCCTCTCTGGTGAAAATATCAACAGCAGGGATAGTTGCAGCATGCAGTCTGGTGTCTGTGCTCTGTGTAGCAAACAGTCATGTTATTTATCAAAAGGATAATTTTCTAATATCACTGAAGGAAGGTTCCATGACTGTTGTTCTAGAAAAAAAATTAACATGCAGAAAGCTGTTAGCAGTTGAAATATCTGAAAGTAGACAGAGGTGTGAACTGTGACAGCATCATTTTAAATCTGTGCACATCACCTTTGTTCTCCTGTGCCATCTATGTGCTCTGTAACAGTGAGATGATTTTAGATGTTTTGTCTGGCTACCTGTAGCTGAAGTTAACAAGTAGTTCACAGAAAAAGAAGGAAAATTAATGTGGAAGTTATAAACTATTGCCGAGGGATTAAATTACTGTTTTTGTGAGGATTTTTATTTTTCAAACATACTGACCCTTACTGTTCAAAACAAAACCTTTTGAGTGATCAGCATTCATATTTGACCTTCTGTGTCAAAAAATGATGTGTCCATAAAATAAACATCCTTTAGCTAACCAGCTCTGTTTGAAGCGTTCATTTTTTTCAATATTTCAGTCTCACGAATCCCAAGTACAGCAAAGCAACAGGCCTAAAATGTGCTTGTTTTGTTTTTTAGGTACTTGCAGAAAAAGTGAGTCTCTCTAGAAATGGATTGATGTTCTTGATTCATCTTGTTTGTCTTGAATTATTTCCATAGTTTCTCTCCACTCCAATGCAATGAACTGTGACACAGCCTGCTCTGCAAACAGGGAGGGGGGTGTAGAAATCTACTTCTTCAATTTTAAGTGCTAGAAGGAAAGTCAAAGCCCATTGCATTCAATCATCCATTTTGTAGCTTTTTCCTTTTCTCAGCTTAGCCTGTGACCTTGCTGTTTGGAAAGGGATGAATAAATTCAGCTGCATCTCTCTGCTGTTTATTAGTTGCCCTTAGGTGCCACACAAACTTTGCTCCCTCCTCTTTCTCATTAACAGGTTCAGAATAGATTTTGTAAACCCTGGCTGTAGGCTTTTAGATGCTTAATCTGTTTAGAATCTCTGAAACATCTTCTGGTTGCTGTTGTAGGCTTGCAATGCCTTTCTTGAGAGGCGGGGGGTGAAATGTTGCTTTTGTTTAAATCCTGCTCAATATAAAGCTGAACGTATTTATGGATATAAATATCGAGACAAAATTTGTGAAAATTACCCAAGATGAATGTGAAGGTGTGTTTTCAGTATCTTTCTGTCATTTGTGGTTAAAGGTTCTAAAAATGTGCAACTGTTACATTGTTTGCGATTGTAGAAATTTTTCTCTTCACCCTGGATTTTTTCAACCTTTTCTTTGTAATTTCTCATGTTCTGCATGCTGTCTTGTATTTAATGTTGGCACTGATTTATCCACGCTCCCCTCTTGTTTTCCCCATCTGTTTTTTTGGGTTTTTTTTACTTTCAGTATTTGATTGTGATTGCAGTAACTTACTTTTGGAACGACACATCAAACACTGCAGTTGGGGATTTTTTGTTTTAATCAAGTGGGTTTTTTTCTGTGAGGGGAACAGTTTAATTTTTAAAATATAACCTTAAATTTAAATGTGTTGTCTTTCAGTTATGCTGGTGGCTTAGGTCCTTATTCATCAACAGTGCAGCTTGGAAGGCAGATAAATAGACTTTGCTCTTGAATGAAGCAAGTGTTAATTCCTCTTGCCACCTGCCCCCACAAACATTTGGCTCCAACACTACAGCAAAGCCCAGGAGGCCACGGGCCAGCCCTTCTGTCTGTGCTCTGAAGGCACAAACCATGCCACTAACATCTTGTGAACCTGATGATAGCACTCAGCTTTCCTCTCCGATGCTTTAATGAAAAAAAGGAAGCTTTCATTGCAGCCTAGCCAGCCTTTAAAAAGAAAATAAAGCAGTAGAAACTGGCTTTTCACTTTTTTTTTGGTAGATGAACATGAGTCACTTCTGTCTTGCTTCTTAACAGCCCTTGACAATATTTATATTTAACTAACAGTGTTTTCCATGTTTCAGTCTACTGAATTTCTTGTTTTCGCACAATTTCTTTTAGCTGTTCTCACTCAAGTGCTGATTATTTCTTATTGATCAACTGCTTTCCTCTCTACTGCTTTTAGGAAGAACGATTAAATGAGTTTGAACATGATAAAAGTAGTCGATTTCATCTATGCCGGTTTCTGGAACTGGCTCCCAGATTTTTCTCAGTTCACTTCCTTTTTTATTTTTTTAAAATACATATGTGGCTTACAACATTAAAAACATTCTGATAGGTTTTACAGACATTGTAGCCAATGACAGTAGCTTCTGTAGCTGCTCCTTTAGCTTTTTTGAAAAACGTCAGGTATAATTTGCAAGCCTTGATTACTTCACACATATAACGTTCAGAAATGCCTTCATATGCAGGACAAGTTAAAAAATAAAAGTTGATTGGGTTCTTGTTTTGCATTGCCACATGCTTTTCTCAATAGCTGTTTCAGCACAAGCCAGTGACAATTCTGTGAGAACAAGCCCACACCTAATGAATGTACCTTAATTAACCAGGTGTTTACAGGTTAGTGAGGCTTGTCCTGAAATCTCAGTGCATTGCCAGTTTCCTCAGTTAATAACAACCTCCTCTCTGATTTTATAGGTTCCATCAAGTATTAAATACTACTGGTAAGAAACAGACAACTGTATTAGTTCTTTATAGGAATAATTTGCACAGAGCTCAAAAAATGTTCTCACTTGATATATTGCCATTAATTATTCTTTATGCATGCTGGGTTTCATGTGTGTGTATATATATAAATGTATGAAAGCAAAGTGGAGGTTAGTTTTTCTTCCCTCCTTTCTTCCTCTCCAATGTGTTAGATGCATTTCTACCTAATTTTAATTCTATCTGGAAGTAACAGTGCAAGATGATTTTCTTTTTTTTTTTTAATGCAGTTCAAACCAAACACCTTGAATGTAGCTGCCTGATGCATCCCCTTGACAGGGACTCATGCCTTCAGATTGGGCTTGGTACACTGTAAATGTATCTCAAAACATGTAACTGAATAGATGGTGGAAGGTAACATGGTTGAGTACAGCAGTTTGGTGAAGTGATAAAGCAAATGTTAACCAGGTTCAGGAAGAAACAAACAAACAAAAAACCCCACTTGCATTTTACCCATCATCCTAACACTGGGTTGGTTCTTCTCTCAGAACTCAGCCAGTACTTACCTTTCTGATTTGGGGAGTCCACTTCAAATTGAAGTGACAGTTTAATCTGTGTTTTTTTCCTCTTTGTTGCCCCAAAATGGGTCAGCATCTTCCTTCTTCCTCCTTCATCCCTGCTCCCTGAGGTTATGTTGAGCTCTTTTTGGGTACTGCATCCACAAAGGTTGTGTTCTTTGGAGCTTTCCTCCTTTTTCAGAACTGTGTTATCATAGAATGGTTTGATTTAGCAGGCACCTTTAATGTCCATCCAGTCCAAACCCCCTGCAGTGATCCAGGACATTTGCAATTAGACCAGGCTGCTCAGAGCCCTGTCCTTGAATGTTTCCACCTCTCTGGACAACCTGCTGGTGTTTCCCCACCCTCACTGTGAAAAATACCTTCCTTATATCTCGTCTAAATCTGGCTTCTTTTAGTTTGAAACCATCACCTTCTCTCCTACCAGTACTGACCTTTCTAAAAAGTCTTTTTATAAGCCCTTTCTAAGTGTTGTAAAGCTGCAGTACAGTCTTACAGTCGGTTTTGTGTAAATCTGTTGAATATGGAGATGATAGTGTGGATTAAACTTTTCAGCCATACTTATACCTCATGAACTTCCCCACTTCAGATCCCCTGCTCTTTGCAGTGCTGTGGGGCTGCTGGAAGCCCCTCATGCTAGTTTGCCTTTGCTGCTGCTGAGTTTGCCAGAACCTGCAGTTGGGAGTCTCCCTTCTTGCTAGCCTTGGGGTGCTGTTCAGGCTACTCAGACAGTCACTCACCTTCCCAGCAGTGCAAATTTAGCTGATTTTAGTTGCTGTTTCAATAGGCCACGTGTCCATCCTAGCAGCAGGACTCACATGAGGGAAATGAGACTCAGAAGCAAATAGTTATCAATCTGGGAGGGATATACTGTGCTGTCCCCAAAGTGGAAGCTGCCTTGCCTCACCCTTCCCCTTGGCCATGGGACCCCTGTCACCTTAGGCTTGTGGAATAATGTCAGTCACAGCCCTTGGTGATGTATGGCTGCTTCTGAGCCACCCTCACTGTTTTTCTTACATTATTTGTTCTCAGAAGCCTAAACCTGGCTGTAGAAGGCTGGGAATAATGTCTTAGAGAATGTTGTGTTGGTGAGGAAAATTCCCATATTTTTCAGAGACAATTTTGACTTGGCTTTATGTGATTTATGACATAACCTGCACGATCTTTTGTGAGTGCACTAAGTGGTGCTGCTCCTGGATCAAATCTGCCAGCAGAGTTCCACTGAAAAACAAATGTGAAGAGTTTGTGTGTACGACCTCTTTAGCCTGTTCCTCAGCCTCAGAGGGGACGTATCTGTGCCTGTCTGCTCTGGGGCTGCTCTTCCTTCCAGGTGTTCATCTCTTGGACATGTCAGCAGAAGTGTCCCTTCTCCTTTTTCTTTTGAGGATGCATTTGAAAGCTCTGGCCAAACACGCCTTTGGGAGTTCCTTCTACAAACCCTGGTCAGCCCATGACCTCTGCCTGCCTGCAGAGCAGTTCCTGCTGCAGTCCCGGGGTGCTGTGCCTGCTCTCAGCACTCACCTGTGGCCACCACCCCAAGCTTGTCAGTGCTTTGGTTCCCAGGTCATTTGCAGTTCAATCCTGCTAAAGGATCGGCTGTGTGAACGCCCCTTGTTTGTTTTTCCCGGCAGAGAAATGAGAAGATAAGCTGCTTAGAGCTCTCTTATCCACGTGTACTACCTGCTCTGATGTTCACTTCGGTTTTCAGATCCAGGGCCAAAGCCAGGTGGCTGTTAGAACATCAAGGAACACAAAAGAATGGAAATGGTAGAAACTCAGTCATACAATTGCCGTAAAAACAAACACGCAAACGGCAACAACCTAATGGCTGAGCCTGGATAACTCAGCAAATCCTGTAAAGGAATTTCTGCTTTTATAAATATTTAGCTGCCACTCCATATAGAGTCAAAAGTATTGAAATCAGCTGGAGTCTAAACCAAGACAGTCTCCCTTGCTCTAGAGAATGCACACTGTCTGCCAGTTTAATTACTTGGGGAGCTTGAAAGGAAATAATCCCCCTGAATGTAAATTAAAAATGCACTATATCTGTGGCTCAATAAAATCATTGGAATAGTTGCGTCATACAGGAGCATTTTATTATTTAATAACGATAGCGATAATTTCGGTTTAAGACACAGAACAACTGCACCCTCTAGTGACAGACGGCAGCTGTGCCAGGGCATCAAAGCAGCCTTTGCACTGTGGTGTGGCATGGGAGAAATAGAGATTTCATCCTGCAGAGCAGACCACCTTTGATGGAAAAAGAGAATCAGTTATTTTTTTAAGTGCATTGATGAGCCTCTCAGAGCCCTGCTTTTGCTTTTATGGACGGCTTAGCTTGTCACTGGGTGTCAGACCATGAATTGCTATTTACGTTGAATACATTCGATTAGAAAGGAGCTGTCACATTACTTGTCAATGTGTCATGTCACGCTTTTGGTTACTGCTAAAAAAAGCTTACTTCTTGTTAGGAATATCATTAATAACCCCCTGTATGTTTGAATGGTGTAACCTGACAGTGTGTCAAGCGTGCTGTAAGCAACAGCGGTGTTTCCTGTAGAGAAACAAGCCATGTTTGAGTTATTTGCATGCATTAGAAATGCAGTTTCCTCTCTGAACCTGTACTCTCTGGGAGCCTGCTGCTATAATGCTGCCATAGTGAAGGTTTCACTGGAATGCTCCCAAGAAGGCAGTAATTAGTTAAATGTAGTTGCTGGTAGGGCTTAGGGGGGAAAGTTGAAATCCATGTGTTGATATACAAGAATATTGTTAAAATATGCAGCTAAACCCAAAGCAAAGTAATACACTGCTGAGGACTCCATTCAAAGCGGCTTTGAATCAGCCAATATTTTGCCTTAAGTGTTTAGGTAGAATGTAGGTTTTAGCTGGACTCTTCTCTCCTGTAGCTCCTCATGTGATTTTGAGTTTTCTTGGAAGCGCTGCTGACAGTGCGTTGATGTTGCTTTGCCTGTCACCTGCTGACTCAGTGGTGCCGCTTCCTGCCATCTCTGCTCATGGCCACTGGTTTCCTCTGGAAACCATCCCTCTCCCTCAGCACTTCAGAGCTGATTTTCCTGGGAGATGGGAGCCGTGTTTTCATCAGGGAGCAAGGTTTTGTGTTGTGTTGCACAAGCATTTGTCAGATGTCAGGGTGTGTTTGCCATATGCACTTCCCATGATCTTCCTGCTTGTTATTTGACCGAGTTTTGAAGTAGCCATTAATTGGCAATGGGACATTTTCTGGTTTTCAACAGAGAGATAATATCACCATAACAATAATTCTCGCATGAAAATAATTTCCTTTTTTGTCATTGTTGTCTGCTAACAAGCCTATTTCTTTGAGGGGATATTAAGTTACCATTACTTGCACTAATCAAGTGCAAGCAGTTATTTTTTCCTTTCTGAAGATAGATATTATATAAAAAATATGGAAATGTATTATTGGATGTCTTAACTAAATATTGATATTGTGATATATTTGTGACTAAACTTCTTGAAAGTTCAAGCATTTAAACTCTCAAAGGTGTGTTTTAAAAATGTTTCTAAAAGGAAACCATTACAAATATGCATCAACTCTAAATATAAACTTCAACCATTTTGTTTGAATGTCAGAACACCAAAGGAGCTGAGCTCTTTGAAAACTGTTAAATGTCTTCACATCTATATTTGCCTCTAGTTAGTGGTGACAAATGTCTGTGCTCTGGAGCTCATAGTACTGATACCCTCTATTAAGTATTGATCCAAAAAGGATACACGTGTGAATCTTCATACTTGAAAATTTTCTTTGCTGTAAATATCATTAGATAATACTTACTGTAAACTCTGGGGTGGAAGACCTCACTCCCATTTGAATTTTTATTTATTTAAAATATGGTAAATTTTTTTTAAAAGCTTTTTAAAATAATTAAGAGAATATATTTAATTCATCAGTTACATTTTGCAACAAGCAGGAAATTGCAGGTAGCAAATTTTAGCAGTGCTTAAAAAAAAAAAATCCCTAAACAAGAAAAAGATTTAAAGATTTTTGTTGTGGTTGTGGGGTTGTTTTTTTTTACAGAGTCACAGAATAGTTAGGGTTGGAAGGGACCTCTGGAGATAATCCAGTCCAACCCACTGGCCAAGGCAGGCTCACCTGACCAGGTGACACAGGACTTTATCCAGGTGGGTTTGGAATGTCCCCAGAGAGGAACATTGCACCACCTTCCTGGGCAACCTGTTCCAGTGCTCTGCCACTCTCAGTGGAAAGAAGTTCTTCCTCATGTTCCGGTGGAACTTCTTATGGTTTAATTTATGGTCATTCCTACGTAAAATATTTTCATGGAAGGAATATTTCTTCTTTCTTAACAAAAAAAAAAAATCTTATCGTCAAGAAGATTCCAAGGCTTCCCACTTTACAGGACATGTTGGAATTGCTATGTCAGTAAAAAACGGATTAGATTAACTACTGAGATGGATGTATTCTACTTCAGTTAATTGATTCTGTTGTTCAAGGGTATTTCTATTAACAGAGCTCAGTGGAACAGCATCAAAATCTGAAATCAGATCAAGACACTGTTTCAAATCCCAAACTAAAATTTACATGTAATTTTTCTTATTAGATACAAATATAAATCCTAGCAGCATTTCCCACCATCTCTGCAGCTCAATCAAATTTAGTGACTCCAGGTTTCTGAAATTAGAAGCGCACTCTTATATTGGTGACTGTCTGTAGCACAGTTTGCTAAAGGGCAGGCCATCACTTCCATTGCAGTAACTCATGTCATGGATAGTTCAGGGTGCCCTTAAGCAACCCTCATTTTCATAAATTCAGAAATCACTTCAAAAGGCAGGCGTGTTGTTAACTCTGCATTAACGACTGAACCATGAAAGCTGCTTTCAAGCGAGGGTATTTTTTAACCTCACACATCCGTGATAGAAACCCCCATAAGAGTGTGGGTTTATGAAATGCCATGAAGTATTCTCACTCAGTAGTGCTGTAAACATGGGCAGGAGCAAACCAGGGCTTTGGGATTGGCTTGTCCTGCTGTGCTGATTCACAGAACAGATCCAGGACATCCAGCAGCAGCCAAGACTCCCATGGGATTTCTATCCCTCTTTGGATCAAGTGTAAAACTCCCAACAAGAGCTGTTAATTTCATTTCAGTTTGGGTGAAAACCAGGCTGACTAGATTAGTCAGGCTCTTTCTGTTGTATTCATGTTTGCAGTTTTCAGTCTGGAGAGCAGGTTAGCTTTTCTGGTCTTTATCTGTAAGTGCTGTAGCCACTCATTCATTAAGAGGTGGATTTGAGCTCCTTCCACACCCCCCTCCTTTAATATCATTAGTCAAGTGTTAATGGATGTCGATGGCTTGGGGAAGTTTTCAGAGTGAAGCTGTACTTTTTTTCCCATAACAATATTGATATCCCAAGTATTTTTAAAAGTTTTCTCTTCCACAAAAATTGAAGCAGTTGAAATATCTTCTAACTTGCAGTGGAATTAATTCTTCTGGTGATGGCTGTGTCTTGAATTGTTACTGTATTTCCCTGCAAATAAGGTAAAAGATCAACAGGGAAGTGCAAAATTTTGATCTGTGATTTCAGTCTGGTTTTGATCACTGATTGGTGCCCAGCACATCACTCAAAGCAGAATTCCACTCGTGTGTTAGCGTTTGTAGCAGTGCCTCGATCAGAAATGATGACTCCCATAAATATCATCTACACTTTAGTGGCAGGTGGTGACCCTTGTAAATATTTGTTCAGTTGTAGGACTTGTCAAATGGCTCATTACCCATGCTAATCCTAGAAGAATTTTTGCTTGCTGTGGAAGAGCTGCCAGGTATGTTTTTAATTCCTGGCCTTGAGAAACATTTCTATAATGTGGTTTAAATGTCATTTTGGGAGCAACTGCATTTGCTCCCAAATAAATTTCTAAATTACTTTTGGTGGACACATTATGTTGATGACGTATCATGTTTCTTTATAAATGTTTTAACTTTTTCTTTCTGATAACTGACTTCAGCTCTGCTTAATGTGCATTTCTTTTTTACTAAACGATGGTATTTATGATTTTCTTTTTAGATAATCTGAAGGGATGCAAGTCTAGGAAAGCTCTTCTCAGAGGGGGAGGTGGTGTTGCACCTCCTCCTCACACCTTTCTGTTCTGGGACTCCTAATCAGAATTTCTTATCTTTGAAGTGATTTGTTGTGACTTAAGGGGGTCTGCCTGAAAGCTACAGGAAACTGGTGCCTACTGCAACAGATTTTTGAAGGAGAACGTTTTGGGTTGGGTTTTGTTTTTAGTATATGCACCAATTCCGGGTGTTCCTGGAGCTATAGCTTAAGGTATCCTCATCACCAGCTTTATAAAATTTGCAATGAAAGATCTGTTGCACTTTATCAATTAATGTAAGTTATGTAGGGCAACAGTTTGAAGATTTTACTTATTTTCAAGCTCAGTATGTCCTCTTCCCCTGTAACAGGGCTTGACAGAAAGGGAGTTGGTTGTGGCTGTGGGTTCCAGGGAACAATGAGGTCATGGCAAGTAGGATGAGAGAGCACTGGCAATGGACTTTTTAGAAATAAAGTGAGAGGGATGCCAGAGTATTACTTAAAAATTGATGATGGTCTCAGCCGCGATACTTGGAATGATGGGAGAGTTTTGGATTTGGGAATGATCATGAAGGGATAAAGGATTAGTGTATAACCTTTATACTGGGGAAAAAATGGTGTTGTCTCTGTTATATCCCTGAATGTGATAGTGGTTTTTAAGGCTGCTGAGTTGGGGGCAGGCTTTGGTAGTGAATATAACCAGGCAATGAACCAGAAGTCTGATGTGGGTTTGTTTTTTTATATACTTATTTTGTTACACTGAGTTAAATTCTTAGCTCATGTCATTCTTCATGGTTTAAAATTTGTTAGCATATTTCTGGATGTTCGCAAGAAATATCTTATGTAAGAGAGAGAAGAATGAATCATCGTGGAGGTTTGACTGTATTGCAGAGAACTAACACCCACAATAATGAGTTCCAGAAGGCAACTTATCATATTTGAAGTGTTTACAATATATATGTGTTTACACACACACAACATTTGTATACATACGCACATGTAAATAGTGTCTTAAAATGCATTTTCACAAATATAACATGTATACATTCATGTGTTTGTGCAGAAGAACATGTGGTAAAACATTGCTGACTTAACCGACCTAAGCAAACTCCCAACACTGGCATTGAGTGCCAGGCTATGGTTTTGTCCTTCAGGCCTCAAAGTGCAGCTGCATCTGCAGGGGAAACTCCCACACCTGTGCAGGTGAGAGCCTGAAATTGTGGAGCAGAGGATTGGAGCCAGCACTGTATTTATCTTCTGCAGCTACTCTGTGTAAGTGTGCAGTTTTGGTGAGAGCCTTCTCCCAGGAAAGGGCTGGTGACACCACACGTTGGTGCTAACCTGTTGAAAAAGGAGTTTTATACAATCTGCCAAGCCCTAAGAAATCAAAGAACCATTCCTCTTTCTATGTAATATTTACCCAGCGCAGTTTTGGGGCTCTTTGCCCAGATTAGTGTATAGGCTCTGGTTGTATATCTGTAAAACTCCACTTACTGTTTTTCCTAGATAGTCCACAAGATGGTAGTGCACCAAAGTCGTGTCTCTGTACATCGTGCTGCATAAGAATTTTACTTAAAACTCAGATCAGTTCACTGGCGATTCAACACACGCATAAAAAAAATAGATTGTGGGTTCAGCTAGGTTAAATAATGCATTTTGAAAGTAGATATGCTGGAATTTATCTGGGTAACTCCTATTAATGCTTGTCATGCAGTTAAATACATCAGCTCAAAAGGTACTGTGCAGGGAGAAGAGCTTACAGTTAAGAAATAAGCTTCAGACACCTGATGGGACTTTGAGTAGTTACTGCCTAATTTCACTTTTTTTGCTCTTGCACACTCTGTGTGTCAGAACTTTAATCAGTAAATATTTGTGTTGATAATCTTTTTACTTGATTTCTTTTGATGTTCATCAAAAGTATTAATTCTCAAAATATTCATAAAATTCCCTGATATCAAGATGGGTGTGAAGAATTTCGTAGGGAATAGCTTTGCTAATTTCTGTTGACTGCAGCTTCCTCTTGTTGAGGAAACACTATTGATTACTCCATGTGCTTACAACTTAGTTTCCTAGAAATTGTTGTCCTGGTATGGAAGGAATGGATAGACACAAACCCCCTCTGCTTTCTCTTGTTCTTCTACACTTCCATTCCTGTGGCTGCTTCAGCTGATTCCGGCTTTCTCATGTGATTGCAGTGGAGTCAGCCAACATTTTTCACTGGTGCTCTGGTTGTGTCCCATGCCCAGCTCTGGCTGCTGTAATTGTGCTGTGCTGATCCTTAGTGCAGCTCCCCTGGCAGATCCATGCACGTGTCACTGCCTGGTGATAAGGCTTTAGGTTGTCACCAGAAGGAAGGAGCCAAATTCTTTTCTTCACACTCTGTACCTCTTTGGTCTTCAGGAAAACAGGGTTTGATCCTTGAGACTTTACAGGTGGAGGAGGAGTCCTGTGGCACCAGGAATGGTAGAATATGAATAGTAGAATATTATGGAGGATAATTCCTGAATCATTATAAATCCGGGTTACAGGTGCTCTCAGACTTGCAGCATCTCTGTCCCTTTTTGGGACTCCACTGTGTCTAAGGGGCACTGAATTCTGTCTAACCCAGGTATGGAGAAAAGGAATCCTGTCTTATTAGTGGCTGGAGTTGCTTTCTCCAGCAGCTTTGATTCAGGGAGAAGGCAATGGGTGGTGTTGGTATGAATGGTCCCTGCTCTCAGCTTCCAGGCTGCTGGCTCCATTGCTGAGCTGTCACATTCAGTTGTCCTACAGCAGCAGGTCCTGCTGAGCCTTGCAAGAGTTCCCCTCTGGGGTGCTCACAGGCACTGCCTCCCTCTCAGCAACTTGCATTTATCTCAGTTCCTCCAAGCAGCTGAGCTTTGCAGTTGTCCCCTGCAACAAGAAGAGGATTTGTATGGGTTGGACAGGGATATATATGCTGTAGGGAAGCTTTTCCATACCCTTTCTTGGAGCTGCATGGGGATAGAAAGAGGGTTTGCTCCACAGCCCAATCAATGGCAGCAAGGTTCTTTTAGTCTTTAAAATGCTGCAATTGCAGGTCTGGGGAGATGAAGTCCTAATGATCCCAAAGCCTGTGGACATGCTGTTGAAAGGATGTAATGATTGCACACACTGCTACATGAAGAAGAATGCTGATTTCTAGACCTGCCAGAATGTTCATAATTTTAAGGAAAAAACAGTAGATTGCTGATGGATAAGGTAGGAGTGAGACAGTAAAGATGGTTAATAAATACCAGTTTGTGTCTCTAAATAGGTGATAGGTGGATTAAATGTCAGTTTTGTGGATCAAGTTAGTGTCAGGTGTCAGATACTGTGTGAACTTCCTTGCATTTCTTTTTCATTTGTTAGATCTTTCCCACTTTGACAAATCCATTAAACCACAGGTTTGGCTACAGCATTTGCCTGCCAAGTCTAGTTTTAAAGTAAAATAATTTTTTTCCAGCAATTGAGGCATAAAATAGCCTTTAATGAAAATGGCAACAGACACTTAACTCTAGCCCTTCCAGCCAGATGTCACAATAATGTGAACCATCAAAGTGAAGAGTCATTTTTCACAGGTAGCCTAAAATCTGTATTGACAGAAGGTGGTTGGTATGATGTGTAATTTCACCATATCCTTTGTACGTCTTTTTGAAGACCCTTGTAAAACCAGCTTGGTTTTGTTGGGTTTTTTTCTTTTAATGAGCTTTGCTCCTAAACTGGGTGGCATTCCTTCCTTTTGGTTAATTTACAGTGCCAACTAGAAATATTTTGTTGATGTTGTTGTTCAGTGAGCATGCCCCTGAGGCATATTTTGACACGCTTGACTCCCTTTGCTGTCTTGCATGGCCTTGACTGTTTGCCTATGGCTTCATCTGTGCCAGGTATGACACAACCCTTTGCAGTTGCCAGTGTGAACAGCATGTCCTAAAAGCAGTGTGATCCAAAAGGGGAGGAAATGTTCTGCTTAGGGCCAGGTTTTGAGTGGCTTTGTTGAAATCCAGTCTCTGCTCTTGCAATGGTTTTGCAGAAGCACTCAGTATATTCTTGACTGAAGACTTTTTTTTTGGAGAACTTTGCCTCACTTTTATTCATTTACTTATTTTAAGGCGCCCAGTGCTTGCCTTCTGATCCTAGGAGCTCTATTTTCATCTGCATGGCGAACAGGTGACCTGAAAATTCAATTACTGATAGGATTGGGTGAAGTCAGCCTTTCCCCTTATCATATGCATGTAAGATAGTGGTAACTGGGCTGCCTGCATTTATTAATGTGTCTTCTGCCTGTACTTGTGCTATAACTTTATCCCCTGCCAAAAAGAGGATGATAAATGATGCTTTGAGTTATTCACAACTTCCTTAAGGAAGATTTAAAATATGAGTAAAACATAAAACTCTTGCTCATCTGAGTTGGGTGAGTTTGTTTTAACAATAACAAAGCAAAACCCAAACCAAATATATTGCCTCGAAATTTGAACTGGAGAGAACTGGATTTATTCACTTATTGCTACAGTGCTTTTTTATGAAAAGAACTTGAAATCTCAGTGATGAAAAGAACTTTATTTCTTGCTTTGATGAAGCAAATAAATCCTGAGTTGGATTTATTAATTCCAAATACAGAGCTGAAGTTTGCTGTGCCCTGTGGTCCGTGATGGCTGAAGTTAGGTGTGTTGGGTTCATACTGGAGAGGGCTGAAGTGAAGCACATGGATTTAAACAGATTGGAGTGGAATTGCAAGGCTCTCTTGCACCTGAAGGAGGACTTAAGGTGTAATCTCAGCAGTAATCTACTCAGTTACGCTGTGCTGTGTACTTCCAATAATTACTCTCAGCCCACTTCGTTTTCACACTTGTTTTGTGTTGATTTGGGTTTTTTTCTTTTATTGGTGTTGGCATTAGGTATATTTTGCAATTATGAAAAGACAAATCTCAAACTCCAAGAGAGTGGCTGGTCATTATAATAAAACTGCAGCACCTTACCATAAGTCTCTGGAAGCAACTCAGGATGATTTTATGCTCAATCATCCAGAAATCAGATCACTGCGAAGCAAGGAGATTGTTTGTGGAATAGGGGCCAAAATTTATCACTTTACCTTTGGAAATGCTTGAGCACCTTCTGTTCAGGTGCGTTGCACCCTGCTTCCTTTTCAGCAGATCATTGGGAAAGGCTTTTAAACTTTAAGGTGGCTTTCCAGCTGGGTTGTATTTAACTGATGGTTTTAACAACACAGGCAAGTTTCAGCCCCTTACTGGGACACTGCCAGACCCCTAGATGAGGGAATATCTTGTTGCTCTTGCCTCTGCCAAGCTGTTACTAGCTCTTGTTACATCATTTCCAGAAACTCTAACTCACTTTTGTCCTGAAATAAATGAGCATTCATTTGTCTGTTGCTCACTCTTTCTTCTGTAATGCCATTTGCAAATGGCTTTCTTGACTTGGTGGCATTTCTGGGAACATGCTTTTAGGCCTGCCTTGCTTCACTTTCTGTCAGTTACTCAGCTATTACTTCATTTGCCTCAGTGGAATGACTCCTGATTTGTGCACCCGTAGAGTAGGATCAGAATTGTCCTTTGTCCATAAAAGCATTTCCAGTGATTTCAAATCCTCTGTGAAGTTTGACTACTACTGAGAGAAATACATTGTACTCTTGGGGAAAAGAAGAAAATCGTCAGTGAATTCAGAATTGGATAAAGCGGATGAAATACAAACATATATAACTCTTCTTTGCTGGAGGGCAAACTGGGAAAGATTAATGCCTTCATCTGGTACATTTCAGTATTTGAACAGAGGCTTGGTGTTCTGGATTTCTTTACTTCTTTGTTTAGTAACAACAGTTTAGAATATGCAGGTATTTCCTTAATGTGTCTGCTCACAGTCCAGTAGTATGAACAAAAAGGTGGGTAAATAACACTGGGAATAGTTTGGAAGGAAACAGAAAATAAAACCAAGTTGTATTCCTTTGTTGACTCTTGAATTGAGAAGAGCTTCTGTTTCTGCACTACCCCACATCCCACTTACAAAAAGAATGCAAAATGAGAATAGGTCTAAAGAATAACAAAAGAATCACTTCTTGTGTGAGGGGAAATTAAATAGAGTAGATCTGTACAGCTTGAGGGGGAATGAATAAAGGGAAGTACGATAAAGGTGAATAAAATCGTGCCTGACATGGTGAAAAAGAGCAGGAATGAATCACGGGTGTTTTTATACAGTTTAAAGGAAATAGCATTTCCAAATGCAAGGTACAGTTAAATCGTGGAGCTTTCTGCTGTATGGGTGTGTATGCAGAAAGTGTCTGTGCTTCCAGCAGCAGTTCCTGCTTCCAGCCTTATCGCCTGCTTATTTCTCTAAAGTCACTTTGGAGCCACCAGGTGTCAGTTCACACAACCCTTCAGAACCACAGCCCTTGAAAGTGCTCCTCAGACACCTGAGCCAAAGCCCTGCATCAGCATCAGGCTTCCTTTCCTGCAGGGTATGGGATGCTGCCATCCCTTCTGGACAAATGGACAGTAAAAGAGGAGTACTTGCTTTCTTATGCCCGTGATGGTCCTTCTCAATTTTTCCTGCAAGACTCCCACAGGATCCTAGAGAGGTTTTTCTTTATTACCTCTGATCCTAAATCTTAGACCTGCCAAGTGGCAGCACGTGTACTCAGGTTTGTCTTTTCTGGCTTTCTGTTCTTCAACCCTGGTCTTGCTGGATCCTCTCCAGTAAAACCAAAATCCCACCCCAGCCTCAAACACCAACTTTTTTTGCCTTTATTGTAGCTTATACACTTCAGGTTAAGTAGAAATGGACCAAAGGTGATTTTCAGAGAGGCAAAATTCTGGTTCAAGGCCCTGGCCAGGCCTTTCTGAAGGGAAGCAAACACTAGGTACAGGCATGTAGATGGAATTTAAACCACGTGAATATGGCTCCTATTTCCTTTCTTGGAAAGGAGTTTTGGACAAAAGTGCTGTCTAGATATTTCTTGCTCTCCTTTGATCTAAGGGTCTAGTTTATGCACAGAGATAGCCCAGGACTCAAAATTTGCTGCTCATCAAAACCATTTGTTGTGAAAAGGATATAATAACTTAGCTAATTTCTTTTTGTTTGTGATGTTGATAATGTTAATTGTCCAAGGTTTTTATTTTTTTAGGTCTCCAAAACCCCAATTTTTCCAGTCGTTGGAGTTTTGCATAAGGTTATAAAACTGTCCAGAGAAGCATGGCTTTGGGAAATATGTGTTTCCCAAGCAAGTTATTTTCAATGTTAAGAAATATGAAAGAAACAAAAGTATTTTGGTGCTCTGGAAATGAAAGTTCTGGGGAATTATAGGTTTATGCTGCTGGGTCAGATCGCTGTGATAATAAGCTGAGTCCTCATCTATAATTTTAAAAATAGCTAAATTCAATAATCTGATCAAGGTACTTGGGTGCCTACCACCAGATCTGGGTCTATGAATCTGGTGTTTCCCTCAGAAGACTTGGTAACAAAGGTGATGAACATCTTTGATTTGTGCTTGGAGCTTAAAAAAGGGAAAAAATTGAAACTTACTCAGTACCCCACTGTGCAGCTTTTAATGTTCTTTAAATAGGACACCTTTTCAGAATGGGATTTCTGCTATAGATTTTTTTTTCTTTCTTTCTCTCTCCTTTTCTTTTTGTGTTTTGGGGGTTTGTTTTTTGTGGGGGTTTTTTATTAAATACAAGTTGTAATTGGAACTTCTTAAAATGGTTTTGATATGTCAAAACACCACATAAAAAACCTTACAAGAAGCAATGTAGAAAGCTATTATTATTTTCCTCTTGTGGGTCAGGCAGGCAGAGATGTCTTGGTGGTTCTGGTTGATAAATCTTTGCTTCATTTGACTTAATTGACTTTGTACCACTTTTTGCTGATGTACTTTAAGGCAATAATGATCTCTGTTTCTACAACTTTCATTTGGAGAGCAGTAGAACATGGAGGGAGTGCCCTTTGTAGGTAGACAACTTTTTCTTATCAGGCTCTTTGTATTATCTGGTAATATTGACTGTATCAGTAAATTGGGTTTTTCCTGTACAAGACAGATTGCATTATGCTGACTCTCCATAGGTTTTGATTTCAAAATCCCCTTTAGGCCTTTGCAGCTTTGTCATCGTGTAAGTTTGTAAGTTTTTTGATTTTTAAAAGCCTCAAGTACTAGAAGTTGTCCCACCGAGAGAATAAAGATCTGTCCAAAAATCTGCCAACTGAAGGAGAACATTGAGGGCTTCAACCTTACTCACGGTGATCTTTTCTAGATGCCTTGAAGATTACCCAAGCATGAAATTGAAAATTCATCTTCCTGTTTACCTATTACTGGGCCAATTAATTTTAAGTAAAATTTAAAAAGCGCAGAGAATTGTTATTCCACAACCTGTCCCCGATGTTGCTTTGTGGTGGGGAGATAGTGAAGTACAGAGAAAAACTTGTTCTTCCTACCTTTTATAACAAAATACCCAGTTTTCCACAGCGCCTCTGCTTTTCAGTTTGTGTGTGTGATTTGACTGTAGTTTCCTGAGGAATTGTAAGATTGCACAACCATAAAAGGCATTTTGAGAGCCACAGGGAATGTGCCAGGGGACAGGATGCTGTGGTGGTTTAGTGATGTGGGCAAGGTCCTTGGAGTGGAGACAGCAGCACCCAGGGAAGGGCTGGAAGGGGCTGCCTGGGGAGCTGTGGCAGGAGCCTGAAAAAAAAAAATTGGGAACCTACCTAAAGGTGTTGTGCAATGACTACGGTGGAGATACATCATCCACAGGGATGTGGAAGGTCAGACTTAATCAGCTCTGCTTTTCAGAGAGCAGCTAGTTTAAATTTGAGGCTTTATGCAGGATTTTGGACAGTTTACCTGTGTTACAGATGGAATAAATTCACACGCGCATCTGACTGAGTATGCCGTTCATGACACAATGATTTATTTTTTCTAAAAAATAAAAGTGTGTCCTTCAGAGAGGTTTTTATTCGTATCTTTCATGTCCTGGCAGGCCAGCCCAGGCTTTGTCAGGGAGGTCGGGCTGTCCCAGAGCCGGCTCCAGCAGCATTCCAGGAACTGGCACACGCTGGTGCTGTGGCAGCTGTTCTCTTCTGCACTGAGGCTGGGGTCGTTGAGACCTCACGTGCTGTAAAAACTAAAAAAGTTAGATGTAATTTTGTGAAATTTTGGAGGCTGACACAGTGTATCCGGTGCTTAAAACAGGTGGGAATGAGACTGGAGGAGTCTGTAGGGTGGAAATCCAGCTGGAAGCAGTCCACAGCCTTCCCTGACACTAGTTGGTATTGATGGTAGATCTTGGCTGGCACTTTCAAGTTGTTGCAAGTGTTCACTCCCTTGTCCTCTCCTTGTGTGTGAACCCAGTTGCTTCACCACAAAATGTATTAATATCTTGCTGAGGCAAATAGAGAGATGCTTCAGTTCTGTGAGTGGGCTGCTTGTCATGCCTTTGTCATGGGGGCAGAAGTTTGTGCCCTTCCCAGGAGAGCCAGTGACAACTCTCATGTCAGTGCACAGAGAACACCCTGCAGCAAGGGTGCTTTTCCTGCCTGTCCAGCAGGAATGGAAACCTCTCATCTGATGGTTTTTTGTACCTTGGGCTTTTCCACGGGCATTGTTGCTGGAACACTGATGAATGTTCCCTTCCTTTTTGCCCGAGTTTACATTAACCAGACCTGTGGCTGGTGCTGATTTTCACTGCTCTGTTAACTCAGAGAAAACAATGTAGCTGTGCTTAAAAACAGATGGCGCCAGGCCTCCAGTAAGAGAGGAGGGAAGGGGAAGTGGTGGGAAAAAGCATGTTTTATGCTCTGGTCTCAGTGCAAAATAGACTGTAACCTGCTACCTTTGTGAAGCAGAAATTAGGTGGAGAAAATGTACCACAGAACATAAAATTGCATCTCAATTTTTATTTTGTTTATCAGGTGCATGCTGCTAGTTTTTATTACTGCTGATAACTCTGCTGTTTGTTTTGAATTAATGGCAAAATGTGAGATGTCTTCATAACGATAGGAGTTCTTGTCTGTGCTGCTCTGTCTGCAAAGGAAATCTACAGGTTTAGTGGCTTGAAAGCAAAGGCATAAAAAATAATAAGATTACACCCTGCCTGCATTAACGGCCAAGGGTTGGAGCTGCAGAGTAGGATTTTCTTCAAATGCAAAGAGCTGGTGTGCCTTGTTGTGGGTATGAGAGTACCAGCAGCATTTTGGATCTTTGAGTGCACTGGTGAGATCATGGTTATCATAAAGACTATTATCATGATGAGACAATTATTCAGCCTACGCAGTGGGAGCCTGTGAGAACTGGCTGATTCTGATTAGTGCTGCTTTTTCTTTTTTTTTTTTTTTTTAATAGTATGTAAATTGCTCATTTGCTGTTCACAAACACATTTCTTGTGATGCAGTCCAAAATTTGATTTTCATTATCGCTGTGTCTGTAGCCTCTGCCAAACTACACAGCTACTCAAACTGCAATTGTACTGGATTGTGGCCTCTATAACTTAAATGTTTGTTAGCCTGGCTTCATGCAGCCTGTAAATACCGTTCAGAATATACACTGTAACTCTAGAAAGCCGCTCTAGGGCTAAAAATCAAATTTTAATATTTTTGCTGCTTTTATAAGCTATGTAATATATCTTGAGGAGATGCACTATCAATTACTCTGATTTCTCTAAATAGCTGTAATTTTATGTAGCGGTTTTGCAAGGTAATGCCAAAAATGTGGCAGTTTCCCTAAAGAGTTCATATAAAGTCTTGATTTTGTGTGTGCTGTAAAACAGAGCATCTTAATGTGTAAGGATAAAATGGTGCCTAGGACATGATATGATTATGAAATGCTTTGGACTGGGCTGGAATGAACTTTAAAGGTCACCTTGCTCTGACCCTTCTTCATGGCAGCCACTGATACGAGGTTGATGGGTTCTTTGTAATTCCCTGGCTCTTCCTTTCAAAAAATGAGGGGTTATTACTGACTTTTTCCAGTCAGTGGGAACCTCACCAGCCTACCACAAGTTCTTGAATATGGTGGATAATGGCTTAGGAGCTTCAGCTGCCAGTTCCCTCAGGGCCTGCGGCTGTATCTTATCAGGGGCCATGGACTTGTGCACCTTCAGGTTCCTGGGATGATCTCAGTCAGGATCTTCTGCTGTAGTGGGCAATCCTTCATTCTCCCAGTCCCTGCCTTTGCCTCCCGGGACTCCTGCAGTGCAGCTGGAGCAGTTGTTGGTGAAGGCAGAGGCAAAAACCTTGTGAGTATCTCAATCTTGTCCATACCCTGGGTAACTGGGTTTCCTGCTTCCTTCCACATTTTCCTAGGTCTTCCTTTTGTCACCAACATACCTATAGAGGCTTTTGCTGTTGTGCTTGATGTTCCTGGCCAGGCTTAATTCTGTCAGGACTTTTAAATTCCCTAACGTAGTCCCTGGCTGCTTGAACAATTTCTTTGTCTCCTTCCCAGGCCACCTGTCCTTGCTTCCACCCTGGCTAGGTTTCATTTTTGGGGTTGATGTAATCCAGGAACTCCTTGTTCATCCACTCAGGCTTCCTGGTGTTTTTGCCTGGCTTCCTCTTGTTGGGATGCATGGCTTCTGAGCTTGCAGGAGGTGATCCTTGAGTATCAACCAGCTTTCCTGGGTCCTTATTCCCTCTGGGGGCTTTGTGCCATGGTGCTCTGCCAGCCAGGTCCCTGAATAGGCCAAAGCCTGCTCTCCTGAAGACCAGTGAAGAGACCTTGCTGTGCTCATCCTCACTGGCCCAAGGATCTTCAACTGCATTTTATTTAGAGTTTATTTATGTGCCTGTAATTTAGAGCAGACTTCTCAGCATACTCTATAGTTCTATATAGTTTATTGTGTTAAATTACTGTTAATGTTTAGACTTATGGAGTAAAAGTAGATTTCTTAAATTCTATTTTTGATACATAGAGAAATATCTTTTTAAGACTTTCAAACTTGCCAGAATAATTCAAACACGTCACTCTTCTCCTTTGATTTGGATCTTCCTTTAGAGCTCTGCTTCTGAAAATGTGAAGCAGCTAATGGTCATAGATTTATACATTAAGAAAATACATTTGCCAACCTTCCTAAAGTCTGCAACACTGAAATCAATAAAATAATTTTGTACTGTCTCAGTAAGGTTGAATTAAGAACAGACTTTTGGAAGCTGGGATAGCTCTTGTACAGTGCTCGTGGGATGGTCACAAGCAGCACATGTAAGAATGACCAAGTGGATCATAGTACACATTTTACAAAGGAAAGTTATAAAGTTTCCCTTCTGGTCCCTTGCATGCTGTTGCAGAGTTTCCCTATTGTTAACAATTCTCATAGTGTCTCACCCAAATCTAGTTGCTGCAGTTGAAACTTTCTACTCCTGTTACTATCCATAGTAAGAGTGGAGAACAGACTATTTTCTTCTGGTTTTGTCAGGTTTTGATGGGCTTGAGGACTGTTGCCATGTTCCATCAGTCATCTTTTCTTCAGGCAAAAAGAGGATGTGTTTTACAGACTTCTGATTGCTCTTGTTGTTTCCCAAATGTTCATCTCTTCCTGGCAGCAGAGTAGCAAAAGTCAGTCACAGTATACCTGTGGCTTTGCAAATACTAAATAGAAGAGAAAGGTGAATTCACTGTGTAGGCTGCACCTTCTCCACTCTACTCTGCTGCTTGTCTCTTGTCCTGCCTTGAACCTGCAAGGTTTTATACCCTGCAGACAATACTGGAGAACAGTCCTTCCTTGTTCTTTAGCCTGTGAAAAAAAAAATTTCCTTCATGTTTTCACTGAAATTCATCTGTTTTGATTGGGTTTTTTTCCCCCACGCCATTCTTCTGGTCTTACTTATAATTTTGGTCTTAAAGTTTCACTCTTTAGCATGCACATGCTTCTAGTAGTTTCATGTTTGCATTAGTAATAAACTTTTCTTATTGCCCAAATCATTAATAAAACATTGGAGAGAATCAAATCCAGGGCAGACTCTTGCACAACATCCATCCTTTTTGACAGTGAATGTTAATATCTTGTTCCTGAGTTCAGTTACCAGATCCCTCTTGGATTAATCTAACAATCTTTTCATCAACACCGTGTTCCTTACCTTGCTTATGAGAATATTGGGTACAAGTATGGCTTTTCTCCAGTCTCCAAGCCTGTCAACTTTCCATAGAATAAAATTTAATTAATTTTATACAGTTTCCTCTTGACAAATCCAGACTGATTGCAGTTCATCCCAATAACTTCCAGATGGTGACAGATTCAGACACAGGAGATCTCTAGGACTGGAAGTTTAACCAGACCGGTATGCAATTTTATTATCTCCTGGTTTTTTTGAGTTTTCTTTCCTCACCCTCTTCTTTCAAGTTTAGTACTAATTTGATCTTCAACAGTCTTTTGCTGTCCTGCCTGTTTTCCAGGAAGTCTCAAAAAAACCCAAAAAACCACAAACCCAAAACCAAACCCAGAACATCAAAAAACTCTTGTGGCTGGAATTTTATCTTAAGCCTATATAATTCCTGTGTCCTAGCATAACTGCATAGAGTTATTGTTGTTATTTACCCTTGTTGTTAGCACACATTTTAGTACCCTTGGAGCTGTTCTGGGCAACATTTCTTGTATGTTTTCTTCTCTTCTGCTCTGTGAAGTATTGATCATTTAAAGTTTAGGTTTGTTAAACACTTTAGTCAATATTTTTTCTATCCTTAAAAGGGGAACAGTGCCTTTATCCCTGAATAGAATTTCCCTGCAAAATTCCTTTCTCAGCCCCTCCACAAACTAGTTTAAAACAAATCACAGGAACAGACATTTTAAAAATTCTAAAACAATTGAAAAATAGTAATCTTTGGGTTTTATGTAGGTTTGCCTCCAGTTATTTGGGTTTTCCTATTTTGGGAGAAAAAGGAAAAGCCAGGAGGGTTGGTGAGGGGAGACAGGCAAATGAGCAAGGTTCAGTGCTGGCTGGTATTTGTCTTTGCTACGAGTTTATGGATATGCACATCTAAAGATATTTATTACTAACCACAGATTCAGGGAAGCATTCAGGCCCTTCTTTCTGAAGAAGAGCAGTTTCAGAGTTAAAGCCATAAATTCTTCACATCTCCAGCTGACAACTTTTTCCTAGAAATGTAGTGCCTGAAATAGGACACAGTGTTCCAGATGAGACCCAAGCAAAGCTGTGTAGGAGAGAAAGATTTCTTTCCTGTGTCTCCCAGGCTGTTACTTTTGTGTTTACATCCCTGGTGCATAAACTTGTGTTGATGTATGCTGCTTGCCATGCAGTACAAACTAAAAAACTCCCCCTCCAGCTTCATCCTCTGCTGTTTGTAGTCACCCCCTCTAAAGCAGGAGGAATACTTTCCCTCCCACCCCCTGTGCAGCGTGTGTTCAGCTTGCAGGCAGATCTGGGCAGGAATTGCCACATTCTGTTGTTCTGAACAGGGCACTAACATTACCTGGGCTTTCAGGCATCACATCAATGCACCTCTCCTGTGATAATTATAATTATTATACAGGTAAGTGGGTTTTCTCATATGCCCACTTGCTCTTGCTAGGCCAAGAAAGAACTTGGCCTCCTGTGAATATTAATAGTTTTATGTGAAATTTATGAAGAAACAAAATATTTCTGACTTTGTTTAGTGGCAGTGATTTTTATTTTTTTTTTTTAGTGAATCTCTTATAGTTACCTTTCTTGCTCCAAGGCTTTCTTCCAGCAGGAGATTAGTATCAAAGTACTAATAGCTGGACTTTGTTGTTTGGTTTGGGATTTCTAGGTTTTGGTTGGGTTGTGGGTTTTTTTTGAGGTAAAATATGCATCTCTGTTTCTAAAATTACCCTGAGGGAATTTTTATAATACTGGTTGTTATTTTAAGGAAACTGAGAAATTTTCACATACAATTGTTTTAAGCATAAACTCCTAGATTTTATGACTGGTATGTGAATTTACTTCAGAGAAAGTGAGAAAAATGTCACCTGAAGAATATGCATTTGATACCCTTCTGCCTCTTGTTACTGATTGCTAATGATTCTGCTTTTTTGCATTTCTTTTTCCTATAAAAGTTAACTTACTGCTGCATGGAGCGTGCAGAACACTTAAAATCTCACTCAGGCAGCATGTTGAGATTTTAATGATTCCCTGACTTGATTATGGAGACAATCCTTTGGGAATGAGGCAAAGATGGTCATTTCAACATAGGAAAAGGAATAATGAATAATTAAAGAATCTAATTAAATGAGTTTCTTATGCTTCAGTGGATTGGAGGTTTCTTTTTTGCTTTTGTATTTTCGTTTCTAATGTTTCCTTGAAGGTTAAGAAATTGTGTGTATGCTGGCAGGAACTAGTGTCTTGACTGAAAATTCTGCACTTAGTTTGGCTGAAGTGGGAAGTCTGCAGTCAAAGTCAGAGTGAGTAAATATGTTCTCTGTGCTTGCTGAGGGAGCCTCTGTCCAGCACTCACATGTGGCAGGGATCAGGGAGAAACTGCAGCTCTCCTCATTGGCTCACCTCTACCTGTTTTCCTTGTCTTAGGAATACTGCGTGTTAGAGGTAGATTTTTTTATGTATCTAAGTAGTTCAGGGAAATTTAAAAAAAAAAAACAACAAAAACAAACAAACAAAAAAACCACCCAAAACACCTACCCTATAAACAAGCCAAGGAGCCGTTTTTCTTCCTTTCTTATTTCTGCGTTTTTGGACCACAGAAGTTCAACAAAAAAAGTTACACAGCTGGAAGTCTTGGGGCAACTGGGATATGCTGGCAACTTCAAGGAGTCTTTCTTGTGACCTTGGTAGATGGGTCATTTGTTACACTGACTCAGCAACTTTTTATTTGAAAATAAAATAAGTAAGCTGCTCATAACGTGCAGAGCTTGGCAACAGGAAAAGATGAGGGGACTGGGTCACTCAGTGCAGCCTCCCTACTGTTGGCAGTGGGTGGGGGGAGTAACCCGTTTTAGGAGGTGATAAAGTGCTGCTTTTGCCCAAAGTTAAAAGTGCATTTCCTTTTGGGGCTGTGTCGTGGTAGGGAAGGTGAAATGATATTTTCATGATTGCAGTCTGTTGCTAAAGCAGAGAGGCCTACTACCCCTGGATACACATTGTGCAATCGTTTATGGAAAGGCTCACTTGGTCAAAATTCCTTTTAGCCTAAAGTATGTATTTCTGACTCAAACCTAACAAAAATCAAAGATTACTAATTAAAGAGTACTGGAAAGTGATCTACTAACTGCAGGCAGAGGTGTTGCATCTGTTTGTGGCTGATGCCATCCCACTCTGTTTGGTAGCCTCATTTGCTTAAACACATTTATTTCCTGGCACCTTTGCAGGTTCTGCAGTGGTTTTTCATAAGAGCTTTTTGTGTAGCCTTTGTTATTGTGAGACTGCTCCAGCTCCAAAAAAGAGACAGCAGGCGGGGGGACTTGATGCCGAGAAACTTGAAATACCACAAAGACATTTTCTGCTGCTGTTTTGGGTTATTTTTAAACCACTCTGAGACAGGGAGTTTTCCATCTGAGATGAGCAGGGAATAACTCATCTTGTGTCTGTTTGGGGGCTGGATGACCTGGCAGAGGAGCTTCTGAGAGCCAGCTCCTTGGTACCTGCTTTCCTTACACTGGAGGAAACCCCAGCTCGGGCTCAGTGTTCACTGGATGTGTGAGCAGATTGCTTTCGTGTGTTGGAGCAGAAGTTAACAGATGCAGCAGTGATTAATTGACCACTCAGGGTGAAGTTTGTAGCTGAATCACAAAGTCCTCATGAATGGCATTTTGAGTTTCTTTTTTTGAAGCTCACCAGGATGGGATGGATCCTCATATCACAGACAGCGTTCAAGTTCTGCATGTGGGAGTGCAGAACTGGTACCAAGCTTGCTTTTGCATTTATTCCCATATACACAGGGGTAGTTTTCCTGTCCCTGTTGGTGTCATTTGCAGGCACATCTAACAAAATGTCCAGATCAAAACTCAGTTTGGTGCCCTGTAGCATCATTCCACTGACCTCCTGGTTGCCCTGCAGTGGCTTGCAGTAGCTGGGAGAGCATGGCGAACTAGGCACAGAGAAATGGTGACAGTAGGAATCTGAGGGAAGTTAATATTCTGAATATACAGTTTCAGAACACCATTGAGTAGTTCCAAGTGGGGGTTGAAAACGATGTCTGTGTGATCTAGTGTCAGTTTGGGATGTAAGTTCTACCCCTTCAGATGTGTGAAACCAGTTTAATGCCATTTTCTAGTGATCTTTGTCAGCATCCCTGAGACACTGACACTCTGTATGGGAGTTTCAGTCCAGGTTGTAGTGTGGTGTTTGAATTGCAGGGGAAAAAGGTAGAAAAAAGATTATATGGAAGTGAATGCTTGTTGCACTTCCAGTGGTTCCCAGTAAATACAGAGTTTTAGAAATATTATTCTTGGCAGAGGACGAATGGGAAGAAAATTTTTGGTGTGTTTGCTCCACAACAATTTAGAGCTTATATATCTTTTTCTCACCAGTGTTCCTTGCATTGGATAAATTTCCTGGGCTGCTCGGCAGTTCCATCCACAAACCCCCACAAAATCTATCTTGCAATTAGTGTGCCTCTATAAATAAGATACATCAGTACCTTTTCCTTAGTTGGTTATGAGTCAGAGATGAAACTCTTTACACCGTCTTTGCAGAAGAGTTAATATTAATTTGTCACTGTGAGCTCCCTTTTTCTGTGTTAGGCTCCAAATGAAACCCCCTGTTTTGAAAGTCAGGGTTGGTGATCTCCAGTCCTGGGTGCTCTTCAGTCTTCTGAAGTCCTTTCTCCTCTGCTGGTGCAGAGCACGTTGTTTCCCTCTCCCAGTTTGTTTGCAGGAGGATTTTCCATGCTTGCATGGTGGCCTGGGACAGCTGAAGATTTATTTCCCCATTTCCCCTGCCCCTGAAGCCATGGGCTGAGTGAGCCTTGAGTCAGCTTTTGAACTGTCCAGATTTACAGTGCGAGTCTTAAGGGCAAACAAAAACCTGTAGCAGTTTTCTTTAAAAGTCATGCCTCCAGCATGAAGTTAAAATTCACAAACGTGTCAGCCATCCTCATACTCTGAGTAAGCTGGACCACAGGAGGTGTAATTTCATCAGTTAAGCCAAAATGTGTCATCCTTGCACAGAGAAATAGTAATTTTGCACTTCATTCTACGAGCTCAAAAGTGGCTGCTGCTTTGATCTTGTTTCAGCTCAGAAGGCCGGTGATGTGTCTGGAGAGGACTTAGGGAAAAGCACGTTCCATGATTGTTTTCTGTGTGGGTGTTTCAGGGAGTGTTTGAGGATTTTTGGGGGTGGTTTGGTTTAGTTTTGGTTTTTGTTCTGATTTGTTTGGGTATGGGTTTTTGTTTTTACAATTGTTATGATTTTTACTTGAATTTCTAGTAGGAAATTTAAGAAGCGTCATTTAAGAAGTAGTAAGCCTCTGGCCTTCGTCACTGCATCCCTGAATTTGTGTCATTTCCAAAGCATTTTTAAGCTCTTGTACCCTAAAGAAGTCAAATGAGAAACAGAACATAATTCAGTACAATTCCAAATTTTATACTGTAAATTCAAAGAAGGTAAGGGGTCAGCCCTGTAAAAGTGGTGTAAAAAATAGAATTTAGGTGTTTTCCTGCTCTTCAGTGTAGTGCATACATCCCTTTCTGTCTGTCATGTTTCCCCAGTTTCTTTGGGATTGTTACTGCCAAAATAGAATTCTGCTAGAAGAAGCAGGTGGTGGGAGAAAATGCAACAACACCGAAAAGCCAAACATGCCTTAGACTTTCTTATTTTCCATTCGTTTGCTACTTAGTGACCTTGACCTTCTGCATCTTTGGAGATGGGTCCATCCTATCCTGGACATCAAATGTGTGAACAGGAGCTAAAAAGTAAAACTAGATGCTAAATAAGCTTTTAGTCTTGTTTGGTGTTGTGTGTTTGAGACACAAGGCCTGCTAGTCTAACTAATGAGCAGATGAACCTTAGAAGACTCATTAGAATGTTTTTTATGGTCAACCCATTTTCACAAAGAATTTTTTTTTTTATTTCTTCTGCCTAGTTTTCTCCCTAAATGTTATTTTTATGGGTTGTTTTATTATTTCTAGTAAGTCTTGTTCTTCTTTTTTTTCCCCTTTTCATTTCCATTGCTTCACTCAACATAATCCAAAGCAGGGCAATAGTGGCATTTGTTCTGTACCAGAAAACTCAGAAATTAAGAATTTAGAAGTTGCCTAACAAGAACTGGGTTCACTTCCCTCCATGTGTTTTTCTTCCTTTTATTCTCTGCTATTTCTAGCCTACCTATAATGCTCTTTTCATCTGTGAGAAAATGTAACATACTTTGTTTACCAGTAAAAGTTGTCATAGTGACCTTCTGGCACTGTGTGTGGTTAGAAGCTTTTTTGGATCCATAGTGGTCTGAGAAGTGTAAATGTTGAATGTTTCTTTGGTGTTCCATCTTACCTCAGATTTTGATAACCCCTCAGCATTTTTTGGCTTTTTCTCAGTAAGCCAATATTTTCATGATTGTCTTTTTTATTTTTCTTTTTTTTTATTTTTCTTTTTTTTCCCCTAGTGTGCTGTATAGTTTGTTTAAAAAAACTGTAAAAGTCATAGCACTTTGCTGTATAGGCTGCTGACCAATCGATGAATTACCACAAGTAATTACATTGTGAACGTCTTTCCCTCCTATAACTTTTTGTGTTTTTTTTCCAAATCCATCTCAATGTTATATGCTAATGCTGTTTTGCAGTCTCTTAAATCTAGTTTTAGCAGTGGGACTAACATCTTAAACTAAACCAAATGACACACTTTCAAGTTGATAAAATCACTTCCAGCCATTATTATTATGACTTTGTGAGCAGATGAAGCTAAGCAGACATTATCCTTGTGCTAACAGAAAGTGTAAATTTCCCATTGTTCAAGTAAGATACAATTTATCATTCTTTATCAGGACCCTATGGATTGTGCTGAAACATTCATTGGCATTTCATTAACTTTGTAATTAAGGGTGAAATCAAATAGCTTAATTATTTTTCTGAAGTCTGAAAAGAAGCACTTAATGAAGATTTCTAGTGCCCAATTCCCTTGAAGTGAGTTATGACATATCTGGCATGAAAACCTCCACACTTCATCCAGCTTTCATCTGGCAGTGCCCTGTCACCTTCCAGCGAAAGGAGCCAGTTCACCACTTCCCAAAAGCAGGATTTGTGCATACACAGTTGCTGTTCCACAGGAGTCTCAATCTTTTACTCACACTTTGCTTGTAACCTCTTTTCTCTTGGAGACTATCCCAGCCTACAAGCTACACAAAATCTCCCTAGTTAGTATCTCTCCAACTGTAAGGGATCTTTTTTTCCTAACATTTGAGATTTATTTTTTTTTAATCATAGCTAAAAGATAATTTCTGAAAACCGTAGCTTAAAAAGGCATTTTCTCTTTCTGAAATCTAATTCTGGAGGAGAGTTTGGACTCTGTAGTTCAAGCAGGGATTGTAATCCACATAATAAAAACATCTGCATGTTATGTCCAATTGATTAATTAGCTGAAAAGATCCTTGGGATGAAGCAGTCTTGGCTGACAGATAAAATCCTCCAATTTATGCATATCTCAAGGGATTGGGTGAGTTCACTTATTATCCTCGTTTCTTAGCATTTATTCTCATTAATAAAAGCTTGGGCTGCTTTCTACCTGCCTAGAATGCAACCTGTGCATAAGGTGGCACTCAGGCGTTTAAGCTGGATATGTGCACGTTATTCTCTGTGCCAGCATTTTTCTAAAACTTGCTTCAAGTATTTTAACCACCTAACACTTGATATTGCATTATTTGTATTTTCACTTAATGAGGTTATTTAGGCATAAATTACAGGCTGGTATGGTTAAAAGGCTTATAGGACGTCACAGGATTAGCCAGCAAGAGGTGAATGACAGCAGCATTCACTTCAGCTGTGGCTCAAATAAAGTTGGTTTCCTAAGGCAAAGACTCACGAGTCTTTCAAATCCAGATGAGAATGTGCTGGGAATAAGAGGGATCCAACTCCATTGAGTTTTGTTGAATCTACTTTCAGTTCTGGTTCTGGTGCATTTTCTAAGCACTTCTGTGCTAATAACTGCGTTCTGTCAGACAGGGGAACTAATGTCAACTTCGTTTTACAAAGGGAAGAGAAAGAGATCTGAGCTTCCAGAAGGATAACTGTCAAGGTGATGCAGGCAACTTGTAGGCTAGCAAGTAAAGCTTTGGGTGCTTTTTCTTTGCCATGTTTTATTTTTAATTTTTTTATTTTAATAGGCGCAAGGCAGTCTTCCATTTCCCACCAAAACCTGAGGTCACTGTCCTTCTTGAGGTACCTTTTTCAGCCCCCATGAATCAGCAGCCTGGCCAGCTCCTCTCTCTGGTAGGGCTCCTGTGCTAGAGCAGAGTCTCCTCACTGCTGCCCTGGGCATCCTTGAAGAGCTTGAATCCAGGAGCCCGCCTGAGCATGGCCTTTGACAGCTTGCAGTGGTGCCTTGCAGTTCAAAGCACGCTCTGGGCATCCTTGAGGTGTGCTCTTTGCATCTTTAGAAATGTGTTTATCCAAGTCTCTATAGAACATGGAAAAGCAGGAGTTTTTCTGAAACAGTTGCTTCTGGTTCAAAACCAGGCATTGCCTGGAAGTGCAGCATTCCTCTTCCCACAGCTTTCCAGAGGCAGCATTATGGCCAGAGTCTCTCAGTTGTGGAGAGGGAGTGTGGAGAGTCACATGGTGGTCTACAAGTACAGGAGCTTTGCATGCACACAGAAACCCTGCTTTTACTGCATCAGGAAGAAAAATCCCTAAGGTCACACAACCATGGCCTCCATTCTTGAGCATTTCTTAAAAATCACTCCAAAATAAACAACTTTTTGAACCTGGTCTGTTAGCTTGTGAGCAGGAGACAAACAGTGCACTACGAACAGCTGCCCTTTGGACAACATGAGATGTGTTCAAAGTAGTTTCTGTTTTGGAGATTTAAAAGATTATTTTTCTTTTAGCCATGTTACGTGAAAACTAAAGCATGTTGCCGCCTGGGCCTCAGCAACCAGAATTCAAAAAATGCCTCTCAAGTTCAGGGGAAGAATATTTACAAACGTGTGAGACATCTCTTCTCTGGATTTTATGTTGCCCTGAAAAGATCCAGGCTTATTTGGCTAATTGCACTGCAAGTTTAAATTTAACTTAATTTTTACAACAGATTCTGTTTTTTTCTTTCTGGAAAGAAATGCTAGTACCGTGTAAAATACACTGGTTTCACTTGGAGAGACTTTGGGGTTTTATCTGGAAGAAATCAGACTGCCTTAAAATGCTAATCTTCATTACAGTGAAGCATGCTGCTAGGAATACTGGGAAAGGTTAAAAACAGCAGTCTTGAGGCAAGCTGCTGATTGTTCATATTTGTGCAGAAAAAAATATGGTTCCTTATTTACTAGATGCTTGCTCTGTGTTCATCCCGGTAAAAGATCCTCCTGCAGGCCTTAATACTGCTGCTATTTTACCTCCCATAATGAATATTCAAAAGCTGCAGTCATTGAGGACTCAGGTGGCAAAAATAGTAAGATGATTGAAGCAAGTCTTGACATAAAAGCTTAAAAGTACATTTCCAACTACATGGAAATAGTGCCGATTTCCCTTTCTGACCACGTAAATGAGCAGTGCCAGAAAACCTCCCATGAATTAAATGCCTATTTCATACACCAGTGTGATTGCATCTTTCTTTCTGTGTGATGTGTTGTAATAAGTATGTTTAAAAAAAAGGGGGGGGGGGGAATACAACAGGGCTTTCTGTAATCCTCTCTCACAATATGTATTGGAATTGAAAAATCAGTATAAAGGACACACTGTTAAGATATGGCAATGCATGCATTGTTTTCTACATAATGCAGTCAGAGTCTCCATGGTAAAAAGAAATTTTTATTTTATTTTTTTTGTCACCATCAGCAGTTAACCTAAAGTAGGAGCTGCTCCATTTCATTATAGGTTAAATGGCTTACTATACAAAACTAGCTGAGAGACGTACAGCACTAACGCTGCATTTTTTAAGTAGGCTTTAAAAACGTGCGTGAAGATCAGTGAAGAAAAAACAATGCAGCATATGTTATTGTTCTGGAATTTTTTTTAATAGAAAGCGCTCCTTTTCAGCATTCCCCCTTCAGTGGAGTCACTTAGACACTTCCAGCTGGTGGCAGGGGATACAGCCATAATACAGCTTTCTCTGTCCCAGCTGTCTTTTTCATTACGTTAAATGCATTACGATGGCTGCGCTGCTTTGCAAAGGTTCAGGTGCAGAAAGGTATAGGAAGAAATCTGCAACTATGTGTTTTTGTGGTGACTGCAAGCTTCTGCGAGATCTCTGAATCCTGAATGTGTTCCTGGCTCTGGTCACAGATCTCCTTCCAATCACTGGAACATTTGCTGTGAGGGCTGGCTAAAGGTGCCCGAGGAAATCACCTTTTACGAGGAAGCGTTGTTGTAAAGGATTTTTAATGCATTATGGCTCACGCAGCATCACAGTTAAAGAAAAACAGGGATTTAGAAATAAATGCTGAGGAAGAAACTGAGAAAAAAAGAAAACACAGGAAAAGATCCCGGGATCGGAAGAAAAAGGTATCTAGATCTGTGCCAAATTCTGAACAGGGGTTCTTTTGTTTTAATTTTCTTACCTTGCAATTGAAGTATTAAAAGCTTGTTCTTGCCTGTAACTTGGTAGCTGTGGGAGTAATTTGTTAACATTGTAAAATATCATTTGTAACCACGGCTGTGGGGTTTGCAAAGCAATTGAATGTTTAATTGGATATTAGTTGATTGCAGTGACGATGCAGAAGGTGTGCATTCATTTCCCACTTATGTTACTGTGATATGCAAACTGTCTGTGAGTTGAAAATAGTTTGTAACCATCATGTGAGGTTTAATGCTGAGCTTTCTTGTAGGTTTAATAGCAAAGCATAGCATTATAGTTTAGTTTTACATGCAGGTACTTAAAAAGGATGTGTGTAGAGGCAGATTTTTTTTCTTTGTGTTGGGACTGTGTCACATGTTTGGCTTCTGAAACATCCATTTTTGGGATAATGTAAGAGAAATAAGGTGTTTCAGTGTTTCTCTCTTTAATGGTGAGCTGTTTTACAGAATTGAGCTGTAGCAGTCTGTTATTAGCAACTTTCTTTTGTTAGGAAAATATGTGGCTGAGATTACAGAGGCTGGTTGTTCTCTGCTGTAGATTTGTCTTAGCTGCAGAAAACCCTTCAGCAAACTAGGATCTGAAAAATTTAGTAGGCACTGCATTGCTCATTGTTCAGGTCAGGAGCCTCTGTGTGATTCCAGGCTCACTGTTTCTCTCTAAGGTATAAAGCAAAATAGTTATGGTTTGTGGCATAATGACAGATAAAGAGGCCAGCTACTTTGGCAGCTGTGAAGATGTGTCCTTATACATGACACCTTGTACTCTGCTCCACAGAAATAAGGCCCTGCCACGATTTCTTGTCTTTGGCTGTATTTTATGATGGTTTTTTTTCAAGAACATATCAAGGAGCCAGTTGCCTTTACAGAAACCTGGGCATGTAGTATATCTGTGTGCCTTTGTGAAATCCCCCTAAGGGGGGGATTGGATAATCTTCATATGCTCAGAGAAGCAGTGCATGTGCTTCCTAAACGACATGTAGATTTCCTCTAACATATGTGCATCTTTTGGTTGGGCGAGAGTCAGCATTTCCCTGCCCTTTTCTTTTTTTTCCTCTGCCATGGCAGTGCTATACATAATGAAAAGCACTGAGAAACCCACTGCCTTCTGTTCCAGCCAGCACGTTAGGAGACTCTTAACATGCTGCAGTACATTTGCTGCAGCCATCTACACTGGAGATATTTTTTTTTTCTGTGTGAATGTATAGATCATCTGAATCATCTTCCAAGATAAAGGGCAGTATGAAGATAAGTTTCTGTCTTTGAGGTGAATTTTGAGGTGCTGCTGTTTGAAACCAGCCTGAAATAGTAACATTTTTCTTGGCTGCTGTTTAGGTTATGTGCAGGTTTGTAATATTGCAGTTTCAGCTGGGTTTCCCCCTAGCTGAAAACGACCGTAGCAGTGAGGAATTAATTATAGGAGCTGTCCCCTCTGCCCAGATTTACCTATGGCTTGTGAGCTAAAATGTACAGTCTCTCAGCTGAATGTACTCATGCTGCAGGAAGCCCACGTTGTACTTGATGTGCTCAAGTTTAACAATAGCGTGCCCGACCAGATCCATGCAGTGTCTTTGTGTAAGGGAGCTTCCTCACAGCTCAGAATTAGAACAATATAGAAGGGGTATGGCAGTGAGAGGCTCTTGGTTCAGTGAGGTGAGACAATTGCTTTGTGGACAAAAATGCTTTATTGTTTATACAACACTGCTGTAGAGAGGAAATCTCTTAGCAACCAGATTGGCACATGGTTAAATACCTGCCTATTAATCTCAAATATATGGATTTCTTTCAGTATTTTATTTCTGCATCTTAAGAGTGAAATAAAATAGAGAGCTTTTGCTCCACCAAATGCTTTTTTTTGGGTTCTCCCTCCTGACCCCTTTGTGTCATACTGGAATTTGGTAGGTTATTGCAGTTTCTTTCTGAGTTTTCTTAGGACTGTGCAGATTCAGGACAGGTAGAGGCCCTCTCTAGTATGAGAATAGAGCAAAACCCGGCAATTGCTTTGCTTAACTCTCATACATTTGGGCATCATTCTTATATCAAAGACATGATTTTGTTACCCAGTACATAGGGTGTAGGAAGTCCAATGATTTGGTTTGCCATTTTGTGCTTTCCTGACTATTTAAAACATTTTTCCCCCCAAATTTTCCACTATGAGTAGTGAGTCACTTCTTGTTCCTCTGCACCACCCACAAGCAAGCAGTACTCGGGGATTTTTTGTTGATCACATGATACTGCACAAAGCTTACCCTTTGCTTAAGCAGCATGCAGAAATATCCTTTGGACTCTTCCAATCACATTGGAACAGCGAAGAATGCTAATGTTTCTGGATAATTTATACGGTAAAGAGCCCGAGGCAACCAATGGTTAGGAAGTGAGGCTGGTGGGATCAGCCAGTGTCTTAGTCTTGTATCATACTAACAACAGTCATGCTGATTTATGTTCCTGTTTGGTTGGGGGATGGCAGTCTGAGGGTAATATTTCACTGCTTTTGACTGGTTAAGCAATTTACAGTGTAATGACATTCCTGTGAAGGCTTGCTTCAAGACTTGTAGGAGAGAAATGACCTTTTTAAAAACACACACTAAACAAAAACCTGTGTTAGGTCCCATCCCATTTAATTTCAAGGTGGGATATTTTTGAATTGCCATGCTTAGCTCTGTAGAGAGGTTGTGCTTCTGTGCCCACCCATGTTTGCTTGCATTCAGGAAATTCCAGGCCTTTGCTGAAGGTTCTGAAAGATTCAGGAAAGGGACAGGGCCAGCGAGTGAAGCATCTGCATTATACAGGTTTCCCATTTATTCTGTTCAAGTTTATATTGCAGCTTCATACAGTTCTGCCTCTGGATGGTTGTGCAGTGTCCTACGCTGAAAATAGTTTGAGTACATCCAAGGGCAGACCTGAGCCTTTAATGGTATCACAGAACAAGCCACAGAGCACTCTTAAAAGTAAGTGATTGATAGGATGCTTGCTTGATCCTTGCTAGTGCAGCTCTGTCATGCATAGTTTGGTTTGTGAAAACTAGTAATTGTTTGTCTTGTAATAATTTCTGGACAGAAATTGGTTGCTTAGTCAGTGCCTTTCCTAAAATAAAGGTGAAATCTGTGAAGGGTTTTTTGTGTTCTCTGTTTGGTATATAGCAGAAGAGAAGGACAGATCTTGGCACACAGTCAATGATTTATGTTTTATACAATATTTAGTAGGACTGAAGTGATTTCCATTTGTGTGTAGTGCTCAGGAGCTCTTGCGTTCTTTGGGAGCACGGGATAATTTGATCATGATGCCTGGCTGCTGCTGTCCCTGAGATGTTCAAGGCTGTTGCTGTCCCAGCCTCTGCTGCTGCAAACTTGTGGGCAGCGGGGAAAGTAATCGATGCCAATGTCACAAATCCTGCTAACTTCATCATAAGCCTCACGGTGTTTGAAGGTTTTATTTAACTCTCAGGTATGCTGGAAAAATTGCCCTGCAGTTTCCTAATGGAAATAAATTGAAATGCTGTGTCAGGGATGATCAGCCTGTAGGTGTTGCAGCTGCTCGTGTGGCTTTGAGGAGCTTGTGCATCTTCTGGGCTGGGCTCTGCTGCCAGCCCTGAGAGCCTGTGAGAGATGTCTCGGGCTGCCCAGGGTGGCAGAGCTGGGAACACCTCCCAGCGGCAGCAGGACCCCAGGAGGGCATCATCATATCCTCACTGGCAGACTCCCTCTTCTTTCTTTCCCCTCAGCTCTCTCGAAGCTGTCAAACATTTTACAGACATGTCTACAGCCATGTGAAGGTTTTACTACAAATGTCAATTTTCGTATGCAAACAAGCCTACCAGTTACCAAGTAAAGCTTTAAACTCAGATCATAAGTAAAAAAATCCCCATCCCTTTTTGTTAATAGTAATTTAATTATTTTTAAACAAATCTGGATTAGGGATCTGTTTCATAGCTCAGTTGAACTTGAACGCTGTAGAATCTAGATAGGTTGTGTACAAGTGATTGTTCTTTCACTCATTCGTGTTAAAGCACAAACGAGGCAGATGTTGATCTGACATTGGGAACATGACCTATGGTAAGTGAAAAGA
Source organism: Cyanoderma ruficeps (assembly GCA_008694505.1). Taxonomy (NCBI): domain Eukaryota; kingdom Metazoa; phylum Chordata; class Aves; order Passeriformes; family Timaliidae; genus Cyanoderma; species Cyanoderma ruficeps. The sequence goes on from VZDJ01000116.1 coordinate 1,691,947, forward strand.
TGGTGTAGTCTGAAAGAAAAATTGATAGGTCAGTGATCTTTTCAAAGTGTGAGGAAAATTTCAGTCATATCCTTGATTTTGGACATGATGCTCTGTCAGAGGCAAATCTAGTAAAACAGAAAGGTATTTTTGATAGATGTTATGGGGCACTGGTGGATGGGATATCTCCTAACAATGCTGAATTCATACCAGCATGGAGCTTGGTGGTGAAAGGGTGTTTCTATTCAGCTGGAAAAACAATTCTTTCTTTGAAGATGACCCCTAAAGGAATGAAGCTATCCCATTGTACTGTGTGGGGAGCACTACAGCATCATTTGAAGTGGGCACTGCTCAGCATTACTTTGTTTTTTATAAACCCAGAACAAATTTTGCGCTGTTACATTTTTATTTAGTCAGGTTTAGAACATTTACCTTTTCCTTTTCACCTTCTGGATGCCTGGGGGTTGTGCTGTCACAAGGGATGGCCATTAGTCACTGTGCAAGTGTCAGTTTGGGTTATAACCTGTGCTGTGCCAAATGCTTCCAGCTTGTGGGAGAGGATGGGCGAGAGGAGGGAGGCCCAACCATGGGCAGCCTCGCTGTTAGAGGGAGGTGGCTCCATGACTGGATTTACAACACTGTAAATCAGTACTGTTGCTACTGCCTGGTTGGTTATTTACACAGAGTCTTTTATCCTTCTGATTTTTCCAACCCAGGCTGGGTTGAGTTTTGGTGGGGTTTGTGTTTTCATATTTTTTAATTGGGAGTTGAGGGAAGGGGAGAATGAGATGCTCTTGAAAGCAAAAGAAAGTTCAAAGGTGATGAACAGTGATATAAGAAGAAAAAAAATTCTTATATGACTATGAATGTATGTGTATTCAACCCTGTGCCAAAAGTCAAAGCTCTGCTGATTTCAAGCTCTTAACTTGCCTGAATTGATGGCTTCAGGATAAGTGATGCATACTTTGATGCTGTTCCCTTTAGGCATTTGCTAAATATTTGTTACTGTGAGCCAAAATTTTAACAGGTGCTTAGTCAGTTCCACTAGTTGAAAAGTGGAACTGACTAAGCACCTGTTAAAATTGAGTGTTAGACCTAGTTTGACTGGAACAGGGAACTGGGGAGAGGAGGTGGGTTGAGAACTGGGCTCTTGGTGGATGGGATAGAACATGTGTGGACAGAGGAAAGAAATAGAATATAAGGTGAATTGTAAGCTGTATTAAAAAGAAAAATTACTTCTCAGACAAAGCCTGATGTATTGTCACAGTGATTTGCCTGAAGTTCAGACAATAAAAGGCTGGATTTGCTGCTCTTCAGAAATCTGTGCATCTATTTAGGCCACTGTTAGAATGATATCAGGGATTTTCTGGCTGAGGAGTGGGACCAGGGCAGAGCTGCTTTGTGAGGGCAGAGCAGGGGGCTCCAGGCTTTGATGGCTCCAATGCTCCTGTCCAACTGGAAACCTTAAAGCCTTTTAGCACTCTATGAAATGATCCCTTCCTGTTAGACTAGGATGTGATGAGCTTCAGGTGATGAGCTCAGCAGAGATGGCAAAGCTGCCCCACGTTGTTCCTCGCTTCAGTTGCCTAACCCAGGCTATGCCCATGTGTTTTAAAGCCAAACTATAGGTGCCTTCAGAGGATAATTCAGTGTGTGTGAGGCAAGTTGAAGAAATGCCCTCATTTTCAAGGTATGGAGTATTCTCCAGCCTTGCAGCTTCAGCTTTGGGCATTCTGTATATCAGGCTCTGGTATCTCTGGTGGATTTTTGGGCTCATATAACACATTAAAAAATCTTTTCCTTGTATCTGTTGCCTGGTGTGGTATTTTTGTGGAGTTCTCCTCGGTTGGCCAGTGCTCTACAGGGTGGGTAATTACTGACCACCGTGGAAGAGATCTGCTTCTCTTTTTATTTTTTACACTGTGTGGTAGCCTGGAAGGGAAATTCAACATGGTATTTCTTTAGTATTTATTCAAGGAAGACTAATGTGGAAGGGAGAACTAGATGGAAATAAGAAGATTGTCTTGTTAATTGAAAAGCAAATTCACTCTGGGATGTGGGGGTTTTTTTTATAAATCATAATTTTGCCAATAAGCTGAAAGCTATGACAATTTAGTAATATGAATTTGTCGCATTTAAGATTTATTGCACTGAGATTTATACAAGCAGTTGCCTTTTGTGTTGTGTACTAGGATTAAAACTTTGTTATGCCTTTTTAGTTGCAGAAAGACACAGGACATGTACTTCATAGCTACCTTCATCTGAAAACTTTAGACAACTTCTTATGATTTTATTGTAAAAACCTGAATTATGTATTTTACCCAACATTTTGCTTGTTCAGCAGTGTTCTATTCACAGTTTTGGATTTCAGTTTATTGGGCAGCTGAATGCTGTGCTATCCCAGTTTATTTATCAATTTTAGATCTCAGTTTGAGAATTCATTTCAGCATGTTTTATTTTTTTATTGAAAAATCATTCAGAATTAGAGAGAAAAGTACGAGACAGAAGGGTTCACTTATGTGTCTGATACACTAGTCCATATTTATCCAATTGAAATCAATGGGGTTTTATGAAAGAAGGTTCATGTTGATAAAAGTGGTGGTATCCATGTCCTTTGTTAACACACTGATTGCTAATGAGTGGAAGCAGGAAATGAAGGTCTGTACCTCAACAGGTATCCACTGCCCCGTCAGGGCAAGTTACCCAGGCACAAGGTCTCCATTTATTTCATGGGTGCTATGTGACACTTCATAGAGCCTGCTGGAGCTACCTCAACAGTATCTCTACCAGTGGCATTAAGCCTGATGTCTCCAGTCACCTCATCTATACCAGGACCCAGTCAGGCCCCTGGGCTTGCCTGGTGCTTCACCTGTTAAATTCAGAACTTAAAATACAAAGAAAAACCCCACTGTGATCTTGTCACTTGCTTTCCTTGTGAAGAAAGAGACACCTGGTTTGGAGGAAGGTGTCCCTGCCCGTGGCAGGGAGGTTAGAACTGGGTGATACTTATTATATTTCCAACCCCAGCCATTCTATGATTCTATGAATTGCATTCACGTATTCCACACGCATTTGTAACACCCCTGTAAGTACAAATGGATAGATGAGGTAAATATGTCAATTGTTTGTATTTTCGAAAGCAGTGAAGTATACGTGTTTTTTCTGTGAAATCCTGTCAGCTCAGCTCTCAGCTACAGGCCTGTCCTTAACCCTCTGGCTGCTGCCTCTTGAACTAAGCTGCCCTTAAGTACCCAGGCTCTGCTGGAGAAAGAGAGGGGAGTCAGAGGAGGAGACAGGTAGTTGAGTTGTGAGTGCCAGGAAAGGATTTCTTGGAGCTGCTGAAGTGGCTGCTTTTGCATTATTGTGTTTTCAAAGCAGATCCTTGAACTCTGATAGACTAAAGGCAACTGGTGACTGATACCAATCCAAGTACTTGCATGGTTCCCTCACCGTGAGTGGAAACACAAATACCCCTCTGCACTAATGATGATGTGGTCTGTCAAGCTGGGGGTGGTGCTCTGGTACACAGCTACTTGTGTGGCACCCTTGTGCTCTCCTCAGCCTGAGTACCAACCCTGCTGCCCTCTGCAAGTACAGGATTTACACACAGTAAAACACCTGTAATGCACCTACAACCCACGGGTTTGTGTGTGCAGGGCAGGAGCTGGGGGTCAGGGACTGGGTTGGGACTCTCCACCTGTGTGTTTTGCACCAGTGCATCCATAGCCCTGAGTCAGGCATCTCGAGAGAGTCCCTGCTTCCCATTGTGAGTCTCCTTCGGTGACAGAGACCACTTTCTCTGAGAGATGTGTTGTGATGCTGCAAGGGCATTAATTCCAGAGGAATGGTGTTCCCTTTACAGTGGCTCCAGGAAAGCCTCGCTCAGCCCAACGCCGGAGCTGTTGGCCAGGCTGGCTCCTTAGGGAGAAGCTGTCCACAAAGTTGTCAATGGTGTTTTCAGAAGTTTTGTGGCTGTGTATAAATATTTTTTTCTTCATTTCTGTAATTTACAGTGTGATCCTTTTCCATTGCTGTCATTAATTCCTAAAGGAATTATAAATCCCATATTTAATGAATGGACAATTTGAAAAGAACAAGTTGTTAGATCAAAAACTTTAATGCCTTTTTAAACGTGTCTCTTTTCCTTTAAAATTCTTCAAATTAAAATATCACCAGCACTTTCTGCATCACATTGAGTTTGCAAAGCTCAGAACAATTCACAAGTTAGCGTGGTTGTTGATGTCTAACCTTTCAGTTGGAGCACCCTTGTTTGCATATTCTAGAGAGCTTTCCTTAAAGGCAGTGTAATAAAGAGAAACCATGTGACACTATCCTGTGTGTACCCTCTAATAAATGCTACCTTTACCTGCTCTCTTTGTTATTGTTAGAAGATACAGTAATGGAACTCACTTTCTGTTCAGTGCACTGGTTCATTTTCTGGTGAATTGTAAATGTCAGGATGCAGAATAACTCCATCTTGACTTCCTTTAGTTAAACAAGATTTTTGCAGGTAGCTGAGCTGTCGTCCTTCCCTGTATTCTCTCCAGATGGGTGAACTTGAGGACATTCTCTGGGAACTTGTAGAAAAGCACAGTTGTGCAGTATCCATTGGATAGGTGTTCCTTCTGCTCCCCAACATGAATTTATGGAGCATTTTACTAACAGAAGGCAAAGGTGGAACTGAGGCACTGACTGTAGTTACATACAGTCACTTTTCCAGCAGTGAATCAGAGTGTCTTATAAATACAGGCGTTCAGAGCTTTAGATGAAATTCCTTCATAGGTTGCATAATTTTATTTTCTCCCACACAGCTTCTTTTCTTTCTCCCATAGTGGCATTACCACTCCTTCTGGACCCTACCAAGGTATCTCTGAAGTTGCAATCATTTCCCTTTCATTAATCACTGGCTTAATGGTGACTGTACCATTGGCCCATGAGGAAATAGCAGTGTCTGAGTGCTCTCAGTAACCTGTTCTCCTGCTCCCTTGGGATTTGTGTGAATCTGGCAATCACCTCTGGTGCTGAGGCAAAAGTTCTCATGCTCAGACTGTAAGGAGAACGAATGCAGATATTTTTCACAGACAGGCTGCTGGCTAGACCCTGAAGCACAGGTGGACAGGCCAAGTCAGGATGCTGGCCATGCCTGAGGGGATAGATCTCCCCAGAGGAGAGAGATTTTTCACCAAGCACCTCATGGTGGAGCAAGTCAGAAAAAAGGCTCAATCTGTGTGTGAGTAAATGCAGCATTTTCCTGATGTTCTGAGGAAAGCTCTCTCAAAACAGGCCTTTTATTTTGGCCTGCCAGTAGCAGACAATATGTTCTTGGAGGGTGGCTGTGGATGGCTTCTACAAAACAAAACTCTGGAAGTTAAAACATCACATAGTTAAATATTGCTGAGAAGTGGGTGGCAAAGGTTTCCTCTATTACATTTGTACCATCTAAGCAGAAAAAAACATCTTCAAGGAGAATTGGTGAACGCGCTGGATACCTGCAGTCCTAGTTTTTCTTGCCACTTGATTTAATATGAAACCACCACCACTTTGAAGCTGTTAAACATCAAAATTCTGATAACTAAAGGCTGCTGTTTTTCTACCAGTCTGAAAAGATTAAAAAGATGCTGAGAGGAAAACATGTCTCATGACAGTGGGTGCACAATCGAAGTTTCTAAGTAGGGCAGCCTGAGGAGCAGCCAACGCTTTTTAGCAGTTATGGGAAAAGTGTATGTTTTTTGATGTTCCTATCTGATATCTTTCTGTCTACCTTTTTTTTTTGTACTATCAGGCTGTCTGTTTATGCTCAAAGAAGGCTTAATAAATGTTTTGCACACTCAGCACACGCTGCCCACATAAAAGAGGAAAAGTATGCAAACTTCTAAGTCATCCAAGCGACAAACAAAGAATAGGGGGTTCACCACTGACTCTTCCTGTTTGATCTTAAACAGTTTATTTAATTGCTGGGGTTTGTGTCCGTAAAATATCTCCGTGTTTTTGTTCTTGTGCATTTTAAGGATCTCTTTTCAAATGTCAAGCACTGGCTGTTTTTCTGTTCTTGCTATAGAATATATTTTGCATGTCTTGCATAAGGCTGCAAAATAACACTCGTTATTGTTGCAGGGTTTAGAGTTTTTTAATGACCTCTGAGCTGCTGGGTGCTGTCCTGGGGTGTGACCTATTGGCTGTGTCCACAGCTCTCAGGGCCATTTTTGCTGGTGTCTTCCCATACTTCTGGAGGAGAAATAAATTTTCTAAAGACTTTTGTGCTTTTTGAAAAGCTTTTGGTGGAGAGGAAGCATGCATGGTAGCAGTTCTAATTATGGTTCTTGGTATTCAGTATGAATATCTAATTTACTGGGGTTCAGATTAATTTTTTAAATATTATACCAAGCCCTTGATTAAAGGATGTTTTAGAAATCATATTAGGTAAGTTGCAGATAGAAACCCATATTGTTTACAAAGATTTTATAAAGCTCTTTAGAATTTTTTCTATTTCCTACCCAATATACAGCAAAGTTATCCAAATCCTGGTTTTACAAGTGCATGAGTTTAATCTAAAACAGCCAAAGTAGTGTATTTTATAATGTTGTGTGCATCTTCTTGTTGGCCTACATGCTTGTTATCCTTGAAGCTAAACTCAGTGAATTGTGGTCAAGTCAGAGGTCCAATTAGCAGAACCACTGAGCATATGCAATAAATTCAGCTTGAAAGGCCACATGCACAATCTGCCTTGGGTTGGAAAGCCAAGAGATGCTCTGACCAAACAAGATCCGCAGGGAAGCTGTTCAAAATTGCAGCCCTTTGTTCCCAGCAGCAAAGCTGCCCCTTTCTCCTTGTTTACTACCAAATGCAAATGAGCAAACAAGGCTGGTGCACTTTTAGAACTAGTCAGTTTGAAGGAAGATGAGGAAAAAGGAATGAAAGGATTAGAAAGAGCCTTGATGTTGAAATGGGAGCAGCGTTTGAATGGGAACAGCAATGGAAGGAGTGATTGAGGCAGCTGACCCAGAAGTTTGGGTTTATTTTGGCTGTCACTAGGTGCTGGAAGATGAACTCCTCATTCTGAGGAGCTCCTTATTAACTCACAATGTTTTCCCAATGCCAAGTCAGTAGATGAAACCTGGGAGAGAAGGGAGCAGAACAGGAAGGACAAAGTCAGCAAAAATTCATCCTCTGGTGGGGCCTGGGCTCCCAAGCCTGCAGAGTTCAGGGAGGGCTGCAGTTCCTCTCAGGACAGTGCCAGCTGGCTCTCTGGGCAGCAGGGGTGATGCTTGGCTGGTGGGATGGCCAAGGGGACAACTCTCTACCATGAGAACATCCTCTGCACTGCGAGGGACAGACAGGGAGCTGCCTGCAGGGCTGCAGCTCTGAGTGCATGCCTGCTGTGGGACTGCAGTGGTGCTTGTGACCAACCCCCCAGCCCAGGCAGAGCTGCTGCCTTGCCTGGGGAAGGGATTCAGGCCTCAAGGTAGGCAAAATGACAAAAACCCTCTAGCTGTGTACAGCAGGGTGAGAAATTTAATTGTTTGGAGGACGTCCAAGCAATTGCATCTGATTAAGTCCTTGAAAAGATAATATCCGTTACCTGGTTGCTTGAATTTATACAGGGGATATAGATAATAGTGCTTTGTCAAGGTCCACACACAAAGAGTTAACTACAAGTTAATGGGGGCTTGTCAGATTTAAGATATTTCTGGTACAGTGTTGAACAATTAATGTACGCCCACAAAATATGAATTGTTCCCTGAAATTGCAGTCTGCTAACCAAAATATATTCTTTTTAATTCTTAAAGTTTAGGGGTGAAAATGAAATTCAGCTTAATGTCTTTGTGTGTTTCTTTTTCGTTTGCAGTAAAATTTTCTCACATTTTCTTGACAAGTCAAAATCTCTGTCCTAGTTTTTGCAAGAAATGCTCTCTGTGCCTGCCTGCCTGTTTCCTAGAAAATAGCTGTCCAAGTGAGATGTCCGAGAAAGGAGTAAAGGTCATATCCCAAAAAGGAAAATAAAGCCACAGGTTATACTCATATTTAAACTTAACAATATCTTAAGGAAAGATTGAGGAACCACACAAAAAAGGAAAAATAAAACTTGAGGGGAAGCAGGAGGAGATTGGGCAAAGCTAGCCAGCAAAATCCCTGCCAGAGCTTCTGGAGGCGTCTGACTGGAACTTTACAATTCAGTACAATAGGTCATCCTATTCATTCAGTTTTGTCTGTATTATTTAAAATAGCATTTTTTAATATACATGTGTGCTCAGTAGTGGTAGTTGGTTTTGTTAATATCAATTATTGTTCAGGTGACTATTCAGTCCTGGGCCTCTTGGATAGTTTTGTTAATGCAGACATAAACTGAATACATGAAGCCTTATTAACATGAGGGCTGCCAGGAACCAGTTTTATTTCATAGGTAGCCAGTTACTGCAATTTAATAAATGCCACTGTCTGTAGTTCTTATATTTGACAGTTACAGATTAGGGCTGCATAGATTTAGGGAGCATTTTCTAGCAGTAAAATTTAGGTTTCACATGTAGTGACCTTATTTTGAGTACATCCTGCTGTTTGGTGAGGAGCCATTGGTGGCTGCTCAGGGGAGGAGTGGTGGCAGGAGAGGACAAGGTCAGAGGTAACTCAGGGGGGTTGTATTAACCAGCCTCAGGGTGACAAGATGCACGTGTTGCAAGTGGCAGACCCAGAATGTTTAGCAGCACAGCAGTAACCATGGTACAGGATTTTGGGCTTCCCTCTATGTTGAGAAAAGGATGAGTTGCTTTATGGGGACTCTCTGCTGGTACTGGATATGAACAGGGCAGTTAGGGGAGCAAGCCTGGTCCTTCAACTTCGCACTCTTCATGTATTGCTGATGTTTTAGAGAAAGGTTTTCTTCATTTTTGATTATATTAAAAATAATCAGGTTTTCACTTTAAAGGATGCTGCAGGTCTCCTTAGTCTGGTTACCCTGTACTTGGAATTTTCAAAAACCCTAGAGCCATGAGCCAGGGTTGTTGCCTTTCCTGAAGGATGCTTGCAAAGGCAATGGAAGGGCACGTGGGAGTCCACCACTGGCAGCACAGCCTGCAAAATGAGGGGAATTCACCTATTTCATCAGAAAGGATGGACTTAAATCTTTTCCTCTAGAAAACCTTTGCATTAGAGCAAGGAAAACTTCTCTTTGCTTTTAAAACCCTCGAGCTGCTGAAGATGTATGTGCTTTTGCATTGAAATGCATGGGAGAAAATGGTGCCATGTACTAGGCGTAGATTTTGGGCTTCAGAAAACAAGTAATTTGCAACTAGATAAGTGATCAGCTTTACATGTTCAGCTGATAGCAAAGAAAAGCTTTGGGCAGCTTCTGGTTTTCAAATATTTAGTTTTTACTTCTATTTTCTGACAGAAAAGCATCTGGTGGGAAGGTGCACTGTTGTTTCTCAAAGCTCACAAATGACTGAGCAAAGTGCATTGTGTCTTTGCTTTTGCTGTCGTGGGTCTGGTTAGTCAAAAGTGCCAAATACTCTGGCACTAATCCAGCCAAGTTCCTAAACCTGCACTCAAGCCTGTGTGTAATTGGGGTGAGTACAGAGAGAGCACGGTGTGCTTAAAGCTGAGACCAGTCTGGAGTGATGTTTGATTGCCTCATCAGAAGAAAGAGTTTCCAGGAGGAAAGGTCCATCCCAAAATGCTCTGGGTTATCCCAGCTCTCAAGAATGGGTGGCCGCACCCGAGAGCTGGAGTTGACATCATTGACCTTGAATAGTAGATGGAAATCTGATCAATTCAAAACTTTGATATTCCAAAGACATTATTTCTTCATAGACACTTTTGGAAAACTGGTGTTTTCCATATCTGTGCATTGGTGGTCAAACTCTCAGAAAACCCTGAAGACATGAACAATGATAAGTTGGTTACATGTGGCATGGAAGGCCACCTAGCACTAAGTGACAGTTGAAAATGTCATTCTTCTTATTAATTTAATCATGCTTATTAAGAGGCTAATTAACTCATATAGATAGTGTTGCAGAGTTATTAATCCTATACATAAAGTGTAACTATAGAAATTCTCCTTTCCAGAGTTAGTTGTATGCCACAAACAGATGTTAATTTGGAAGATACTGGCCAATGCCTAGCAGCTAATTCAGGCCAATTTTTTCAGCTAAGAGATTCTTAATTTGAAAAATAGAGAGTTTAATAGGCTCAAAGTCACAAGTTTAAGCTCAACAAAGCATTTAAGTCAATAACAAGGTGAACACATTCTGGAAAGGTATGAAGAAACAAACACCACCCTAAACAACCTATAAAATGCTGATTGAGTTCCAAAAATTAAAAGTCCCATCACTTGAAGGCTTTGTCTTAGCATGTTGAACCAAAGGATTTTTTGTTTGTTTGTTAGGTTTTTTGGGTTTTGAAAATTTTTTGCAAGTGTTTTTGAAAACTGAAAATTTTGATTACAATGTGTCATTTAAATTCGGAGAGGGATTGCTGAAATAATTTCTGTGTAATCTGGTGGAGTTTTTTTTTCCCCAGATATTTCTAATTTCTGTGAGCAAAGGGGGCCTTTTCAATCACTCACTCTGCTCTCTTTGTGACAGCCCTTCAAATACATCATGACCTGATAGCAAAATCAGTCTTGTGAAAAGTATTAAGGATCAACTTACCCTAAGTCTGCAAATGAAATGAAACCTTAGCCCAAGGTGATTGCATTAAGCATGTGCTGTCATTCTTGTCACATCTGTGTTCTGGAGACTCAAATAAGCAGTAAAATTGTTAAGTATTGGTGATATTTAGAAGAGTGTGTTCTTGGTGACATTGCACAAGTAGAGCCCATCTTGTAAAGCAAAGGAAATTAATTTTCTTAAGTGTTTTCCCAAATCCAGGGGTGAAACATGAACATCTCCATTATCATTAATACAGGCATTTCACGCTGTGTGCTCTTCTAGTGACTGTTCCATTCAGCGCTTGCTAATTACAAGTCACTAAAATCTGGGCTGCCTGCTGAACTGGGGTGAATTATGCATCTGGCGGTTCAAGGTCCTTCACCTTCCCAGCCCCTGAGGGGAAGGCTTTGTACAGAGGTGGATATCAAGGGGAGGCCAAGGGCCAGAGGAAAACACATCAGTTCTGTAGGCATGTCGATTTACATTTGTGTGTTTCCCTTTTTTTCAAGATAACAGACAATTTTTTGTGTGTTTTGAAACCTTTTAGAAACTGATTGAGGTCAATGGAATCAAACTTAAGATGGTGAAGAAGACGGTTTAAAATCACAGCTATTATCTATTTTAATTTTCCCTGCTGGAGTGTACCCCAAAACATTCATTATGTGGAGGGTATAATCTCTGAACAAATGACATGGTGGAATTAATGAACAATTAACTATGATCATACGTTATAAACAGAGCTGATTAGAATTCACACATGCCTGCGTTTTAGAAAGACTCTTTTTTGACTCTTCTTTGTGTTGCTGAGATAGGACCACACGGCTCTCATTTCTTACTTGTTGTGTGAGCATAACATCATTTCCTCTGAGGTAAGGCTACATCTCTTCGTTTTCATGGCAACCAGACAAAGAATTAATCTAATCTATAACTTACTATGTGTGGGGAGGGTAGGGGAGAGGAAAATAATGTGCTTTCCTCATATCCATTTGTCTGGGATGCTTAAGTTATTGACTTCCTCCTCTAACCTGGAGACCATTCTCCAATATCCCACTTGTGATAAATCAGAATATTACAAAGCTGGAAGAGTCTGTCGGCAGCAGCTGCAGCTGCATAGCAGTGTGTGCAGCAGGGAATGCAGTAACTGTGCTGTGCAATTTGCTGTCTTCATTAAGTCAGACAAGAGTCAGGTGAACCGTATAAACTCCATCTGAATTCACAGTGGGCTCCATGCATACTATTTACACTTCCTTCCTCTCACTTTATTTAACTTCCACATGCGTGTGTTTAATAAACGAATACCACTGTAAATTAGGATGCTTTCAAAACAATAATGTCAGATACTGTGATTGTGAGTATTTTCAACCTCAAAGGAAAAGTGCTTCTGGCATTTTAAAATAGAAGCAGGCCCTGAGCTCTCCTAATGTCATTGGGGACAGGCGAGGATTTGTTTCAGGAGCTGCAGTGCAGCACCAGGCAATGACTGGACATACAGCTCGATGATTTTGCATCACACAAAAGCACTGGCTTCCCTCTTATCGCCTCACTGCTCTGATCATCCTGAAAAGTGAGACAAAAGAAATGGCCCACTGCATACTGACCTTCATTGTAACAGCAAAAACCCTTCGTTATTTCATCGCAGTGCTTGATACCCTCAAGGGCAATGCATTTGAAACTAGGGAATTTCATTTGCAGGAAGGAGGCATGCAAAATTTCCATTACATAAGGAGAGGTGGAGTTTTACATGTGTACTCTGTGTGTATTTGTGCTTCTTAAGATATGTATACTTAAGGGATGCTTAGACAGTAACTTACAGAAGAGTTCTTTAGTCAGAGGCCATTTTATCTGAACAATTTGTTTCCAAGTGATAAAAAGTTGTTTCTGAAGTAGGAGCATGTCAATCAGGTACAGCACTGTAAGTGGGGGAATGGTTGGTTTGGATTAAGCAAAGATGTGGTCAAATGGTGCTTTTCCTATGCCTAGCATGCTTTTTGAGTGTTCTCCACCAGCGACATTCTGTGCTGGTAGGGGCTACCTGCCAAACAGTAAATCGCTGCTCTGAAGGGCTTTTAGCAAAATCCTCAGAATTCTGGGGCCATTCACGTTCATGACATTGACTGTTGGTACTACAGGCTTTGGTCTCTCTCTTCTTTGCAAAGGTGAATGTGGGGAGTGTGAAATCTATCTGCACTTCATGCAGGCACTCAGCAGTTCTGGGACTGTAGATGCAGCTCCTTTGACCTAAGACTGGCAATGAGTGTAAATTGGCCTCAGCACCTGTGGGGGACTGTGGTCCTGTTTGAAGGTCACAGAGCACATTCCTCAGCTCAACATCACGAAAGAAACGCTGTGGAAGCCTGGCTGCAGTGAGCTATGGGGGTACCTGGATCACTGTGTTCAAGTGGGAGAGAGAAAATGTAACAGGTTTGAGATGGAGGCCTAGGGGAGAGCAAAAGTAGATGTACAGTAGGTAGCAGGCTTTGTCCTTCTTGGTTCTTTCAGCTTTTCCAGAGACTGGAGAAGAGCAGCTCCCTGGGCCTGGAATATCCCCTCCCACATGCTTAGTTTTAGAGCTGCTTGACTCTGTTGGCTGCCCTACCTTGAGCAGATTTACAGTTTCTGACAGTGGTTGTCGATGTCAAAACTTGCCATTAGAAAGGATTTTTTTTTACCTTCAGTGGGAGGGACAGTGAGATTTTGTTCTCCTATCTGACAGTATCAGGGAGTTCCGAGGCAGTGAGATTTGAGAGTTTAACACTCAAGAATGGAAGGCATATCCTAGTTGGTGTCTGGGGTCTCAGAACTTTATGGTTAGGCAGAGATTTGCTTTTAACTTTGGAATTCACTGCTGTTCCCTTGTTCCTGTGGTGGATTATGCAGGCATCAGAACTTTAAAGCCCAGTCGTCTTTGTTTCCACAAACTTGATTTCAGTTTTGGCCCCAAAAGTAATTGTGAAAGAGCACCACGAGTTTTCAAAATCTGACTCTAAAATTTATGTTGCTGTCAAATCTCTGAGCTTTAACATTAAAATATTTTAATTTCCTCTTAAGAAGAAACTGAAGAAGAGCTGGTTGGTGGAGCTTTTGCTGCACATGAATCGTGAGTCACAGCATCAGTAACATGCAAGTGTGTGTGCTGAGGGACAAATGGAATGCCTGGGAGGGAGCAAAGGCAGGTGTGATCCGCCTGTTCCCTGGCTGGACAGGGAGTGCTGACTGATCAGGAGGTTTGAGCTCCAAAGAGAGCTACAGGCCCTGTGGATGTAACTACTCCCAGCATTACTGACAAGTGCAGTAGGGCTGAAGACAGACACAGCATCCTGGGACTTCATCTTTCATGGAAAACAAAGTGAATGCTACCAGGGGCTGACTTTTACCAATAATTTCCACTTTCCTCCTCCTTTACTCCATCACACTGAACATATGTAGAGTTGGCCATATGCTGAGCAAGTCCTTGAGGAATGGCTTTCCAAGTGCCAGAAAATGCTCTGCTATGGCAAACTGACAAGTAGACTGATGCTATTACCCTTTAATAATGTTTTAACATAAGCAGAGATTTGAAGGAGGGCCTTAACAGTGGTACAAGAAAATAAATAATCATGAGCAGTGGTATAAAAATTCCCCCCTAACTCAAATAATTTTTATTAAAGAAGAGGCGAGTTTAGGCTTAATTTGTTTTTATGTTGTGCCTTACCTGTTTGTTTCTTTGAAAGGAGTGCTACAGGATTCAGCTCTGTTAATGGTTAATCTCTCATCTCTTTTGGTTCAGATGTAAATAGTTCCATGATGTATAAAACTTCAAAGAAACAGGCCCTAGCGAGCAGGTTTATCCCATTTAATGTTTCAAGGAGGAAGAGTTAAGGGCTTTCCATTTAAACCTAGCAACAAGCATGCACATGGTGAGGAAGGAAGAATCAGAACAGCTGAACAAAGATTTCTTGTCATTATTTAGAATCAATTGGAATGTGTGATTTCTTTCAATATGTGTATTTTGCTTATAGAGAAAGTATGTTAGTTGCTTGCAGACAGAAGTCTGTGTATGAAAAAGGGTCGATACATTTAATTTCAGCTGCATCCTCTTTTGATACTGATCACTGACATTTCTCCTAGGGAACAAGAGATTCCAGGGTTCCTCAAAGAAGAAAATTGTGTAGGTGGGGTTTTCTAGCAGTATCATAAGAAAGCACCCTTCAAATGGAAGCTTTGGAGTGTATATATAGCATAGCAGTAAAAGCAGACACATTCCTGTGGGTGAGCAAATATAAACTCCTAAAGACTACAGAAACTGAAAAGGAAAGCGGCAAATTAATCTAGAAACCTTTCTGCTCTGCTCCTGATCTGGCCTCAGGTCTTCACAGTAATTAGGGAGAAGAATGATTTCTGTGGTTTTTTTCTTTGGTTTCTGTGTTTATTCATTTTAGAATGAAAGAGGAAGATTTTGAATTGTTGCCTGATGTGCATTGCACAGATAACATGTTACTTGCTGCCTGTGGCTGCTCAGGAGACTGAGCAGAAGGTAGGAATAAGTAGCACATTTTGGGAGACCACTTTGGCTGCAGAACTGTTGTGGAATTCAGCTCATCACCAGTGTTGTAGCTGTTCATTGCTTTGGTTGTTCGGCTTGGGGTTTTTTTTGAAACTAAATTAGTAGAACTTTTCTTTATACGGTTGACTCTCACTTTTCTTCTTCATGTTAGTGCAATATTCAGTTCTCAATGTCACAATAAGCATAGGAAGTCTAAGGCAAACCGTAATATTTGTACTCCTTTTGAGGGTTAGCATGAGGCAGTTTTTTTTAAAAATGGTAAATATTTTTCATGCACAAATGTCCATTATAATTTATCTGAGTTGACATATACATGTGTGTTTACACGCTGAAGTTATTGGGTACCCTCTATAGTTCCTGCAAAATGCCAGTGAAATGACACAGCCACTGTGATATAGAGTATTAAATATTTTACAGCACTAGATTACATTTCCCAGCATTTCTTCTGCAGTGATTTCTGCCCTGATAAAATGAATAGCTCATCAATACCTTAGTAAACATCAACTGCAGCCTGCAGCTTTATTTTTCCATCATTAAACAATTGACAATGCATTCAGTATCCCAGCCCAGCTGATCATGAGATAAAGTGTGACTAAAAAGGAGATCATCTGGGGGATGCTCCAGTGTTTGGTGGGGCACAAAGGGCTCCTCTCTCCTCTCCAGCTTGCCCGTGCAGCTCCACTGCAGTCAGCGGGAGCTGTGCGTGCCTCTTTGAGGCACGTTGCTGTCTCTGAAACACTTGCCCCATTTCATCATTGACATTAGCTATGCAATAGGGACATTCAAGCCAAGCAGAGCCACTTCTTGGCTGCTTGTACATTCAGCTGGTTGCAATGTTCGTGGTTGAGTGGCTGACCCTCTCCTTCACATTTTTGTGGCCCACACAGGGTCCTAGCGTGGGGTGTCTGCGCATCATTCACGCTTTCCAAGATGACTGAGGGTGGTATTAGACAAATCCATGAACTATCCAAGAAGGGTTTTCTTCTTTTCGTGGTATGACTGCTGTCTTGTGGACACAAGCAGCCCCACACCTAAGGCTTACAACTGGTGAAGGTGCAACTTGCATTGTTCACACCAAACCTTTGTTGGAAGGACCGTCCCTGGGTAGCCAGCAGGTACTACAGCTCCTATGTCCAGGTGGTGCTGGAGCCACTAGATGTGACCTCTGAACAGAGCTTCATTCTGTTTCTGAATGTCTGTGGGCACAGGAGAAGGGAGCTGAGCCTATGAGATCTCTTCCATGCTTCTTTCATGCACAAAAGTCCAGAACTGAGATTAATTAGGACTAATGTCAGGGGGCTGAGAAGCTTCCTTTGCAAGGTTCCTGCTGCCAAATGTTTCATTGCTGTTTTGTGGATGGAGATATCCTATAACAGTAATTATTCAAGCCTTGTGTGCTTTTGAATTGTGGCTTTTGCCCTTGTCACAGGAGGGGCAGTGGAGATGGCAGTGGCGTGTCCTGGCCTCTGTGCTAGGCAGGGCTGACCCCTGTTGGCCTCTTGGTTTAAACGTTCCTCTGTATCCCAGTGCCTGGGAGCTGAAGAGCTTTGCTTGTCCCTAGTACTCAGCAAGGGACCAGAGACCTGTGGCTCACAGGCCAGACACAGCTGGGAGCTCCTATGGATGTTGTGGTGTGGATCTCCAGGCTGCTTAAGACATTTGGAAATACTCAGCCCTCTGGAAAGAGTCAGCTCCCCACACGTGTGTGGGAATTTGTTGCAGCGCTTTTCCCAGCCGACCCTTTAGCAAAAAAATGCATAGGGACTGCATCTGCTGCTGCCCTTGAATTGCCTGTGTGTCCAGAACTCGATTGTCTCCACGTGAAGCCTTTACTCAAGCTTTCTGTCTGTATTGTAGACTGTATCTCTGTGGCCTTTTATCTGGGCAGACTCTTGTGTTCCTAAAATATGGGTAGAGTTAAGGTGGGAGAGCCATGCTATAGAAGCACAGCAGCATCCAGAGAGTTGAGGTGGCCTTCACAGCAGAGTTTATTCAGGTCCAACCTGCCAGAACCAAAGGTGAAGATAGGTCTGTTTTATTTATTAGAAGAGTGCTCCCTCTGCAATTGCCAGCTTATTGCAAATGCTGACATGGACTCGATTCAGAAGTAGAAATCAGAGACAGAGTTCTCAGTCATGAAACATTTACATCTTTTTCTCTTAGCTGTTATTCTTGCACAGATATACTTTCATTGTGGTTTTTGTTCAGCATTATCTTTTTAGTGTTTATAAAAGTTGATCCTAACTGGGAAAATTTCTTTCTTACTTAAATATGTGAGCTTCGTACAGCCAACTATACCTTTGCATTCCTGGATCAGTTCAGGTATCATCCAGTGGGTTTTTTCTGCACTCTCTTCAGTGGATGGTTCTCAATTCAGGTTGTTATGGGATGATGGAGCCTTAGCCTTGTGTCTGGAGCCATAAAGAGAGACTGTGTCATGTTTGGCACGTACAGCCTGGAAATGGCTCCTTTGTTATACATGGATGTAAGAAATCAGTGACAAAATGGAGTTAGGGTTTTCATATCCTGAGGGAGTAAAGTGTGCCCTTACAGACCCAACTACATGAGAGGCACCAATGGGCCAGTGGCAGCGTGGCAGGCTCAGAAAGCTTCAGTTGCCAGTACATGCAGAAATTGTAAATGGTCTTTTTCCACAAAAGCCAAGCTTTGGCACTCATGCATGTGAATTCTAAATCAATCTGATTGATCAGCCTCATAAGTGTGATTCCGGTATGCTCTCTCTTCTTATAAAACAACCTCTGATAGAACTGAAGTGAATAATTCTATATTTGGCAATTATTTATGAACTGCAGATCTCATAAACACAGCAGATGCATTTCCTGGATGGCAGCCATTAGTGCATCTGGGGATTTATTTACTAGTTACTGAAAATACTGGACTGGAAGGGAAAAAGAAAAGATGCTGCCGTTTCTTCCTAATTTTTACTTAATTTCTGAGGTGCTCCGCAGCATTCCTTCCTCAGATTTGTCATGTTAGAAACAACTCTTGACATGTCTCAAATATTTAGTTGTCTTCCAAAGTAATATCTTTGTAGGATATGCTGCAGACCCTGGTTCTCAGAGATTTGTACCTGAAACCACTTAGGGCAGCAGCCTCTTAATTTCTTCAATGAAAAAGGAGAAATCCTTGCAAGGAATTCTTAGCTGGTTATTCTTACTGTGCTGAGTGTGACTAAAAGTTAGAGGGAGTTTTTAGAGTAGTTGAAAAGTGAAATTGGATCTGTCGGATGCCTGAAGATTTTCTGTGATCTACATGAACGTATAAACCAAGGCTGTAGTGGAGCCAGGCACAATTCCCCTGTGCTCTGAATGCATCTGCTCTCCTGGGCTGGTGCAGGGCCTCACCTCACCTGGCAGGCACCAACAAATTGCAGCTGCCCCTGAAATTCTCAGGAGGATAAAAAAAAACCCCAAACAATTGCTCTGGGTTATAATGGAACCCTTGCTGACTTTTGCTGTTTTGCAAATTTAAGTGTGCGATTATTCCTCATTTCAAAACCAAGTAGTAACAAAATGGGAGGAAACACCTGCTTTATGTTATCTTGAGGATTTTGTTACCTCAATGACAAGATGTTACTTTATCTAGATTTCTTTTGTCCAAAACTTGTCCTGGTATGAGGAGGATTCAATACTCTCTTCCTTCTGCCTATTCTCATTCCTTTTGTCTTCCATTGTTTGTTTGGTTTTTTTTCTCCCCTTAATGGCTTTTTTCTGAAAAGGAGATTTCCAGTTGTAATAAGGACAGGCCAAAAGGATGGCATTTGGATTTGTGGTTTTTTTGCCTTCATGCCTGAGGTGAAAAGAGGGATGATTTCAGGCCATTAAACATGCAATAAGGCATGAATATCTTTGGGCTTAGAATTTCCTCTTGCTGAAATTTATAGCGATTCAATTTTAATATGGACTTAGTCTAGGGAAGAGCATGTTCTTTATGATAGTGAGCAATTTTGCCCCATGTGTTAGTATTTCAATTGTGAATCTTTATGGCATTGGGATTGAATCCCTCTGACTTCCTCAGGAGGCAGTGTCAGAGACAGGGTTTGCAGTATCCACTTCTGTTCATGGAATATATTCATCTTTAATGAGAAAGCAAATACTGGGGTAATTTCTTTAGCTGAACATGATCTTATGCCCTCTACACACTTGCTGTATGTTGTATTTTATTTGTAAAGTACAACACTTAAAGACATACAGTAAAATATATGCCAAGTCAAATGCTCATAGGAGTGCACTTCTGATACACTTATGAGAACTTACCTGGTTTTGTGGTAGACTGTCACTCTTGGTATGTCGCTGGCATTTTCCGTATTGAGGGGAGACCCAAAGAAAATGCTTTTCAGCAAGGGACTGAAACCTTAGAAGCACAGATAAAAACATTCCACTTCTGTACTAATTACTTCTTATCTTTGTGATAGTTGTGAGCTTTGGTGTCATCCCTAGTTGAATATTTTTGAAGATGCTTTTGGCTTAATTTTGTTTTTAAAACAATACTATTAAAAAAAAATCTGTAATTGCCCCTCTAAACAGCTTAACTACAAATATTCTACTAGTCATAATTGAGTTTGTCATTTCGAATATGAATTCATTTCCAGTCTTCAAAAATGTCTTGGGGCTTGTTAATCTACAGTGTGGTTATGAATGTCATTTGTGACAATTTTCCGCTGCTGTTTCTTTCCAAGAGATTTCTTAAATTTTCTGAGGGGCCATTAGGGTTTGATGCAAGACAACAGGCATAGCAGTAACGTATAGCTCTTGGGTACATGCTTCTCTGTTACCTTTTGTGCAAAAAACCAGCATTGAGACGCAACCTTCCAAAGTGAACCATGTTCCTAAAAATAGATTAATTGTTTAAAAAAAAAATGCTTGTGGAAGTGTAGTCAAAAAGAAGATCCCTTTTTCCTGCCAGTGGGTCTTTAGGCATTTCTGATAACACTGCTCATGTATCGGCTTCCACGTGAGCCCCTGAGCTTGAGGGGGGCACTCAGAGTACCACAGAATACTTTACTGGACGTTTTAAATAGCAAAGTATGTGTAGTGTGTGCTCCTCAGGGCATTTTGCAAGGTAGGTGTCTGCTGTTAAGACGCATTTTTGTGTGCTGGCTGTGTCTGTCAAAACCAGGCTCCCTCCTTCCATTTCACTGCAGTCTCACAAGCCCAAGTCGCAAGGCCAGGTCTGCAAAGAGTCTGTAGTGGAAACTTCTACTGCTGCCTCCCTGCCATCACCCAGAATTCACACTGAGCCTGTAGGTTAATGGCTCTCACTCATTCTTCAGTGTCCCATTAGAGACCCACAGAGTATTTGGTGCTGAGGTGATCGTTCCCGTTTTGTTGCTGCTTTAAATGAAAGTAAGTGGAAAATGCCTGATACCAGGGAGTTGCTATAGAGTGAGCTGGGTCACACACAAGAAGATAAGGAATATCTGAACAATGAAAGGAAAGAGGGTCCACAAGATTGTTTCAAGTGGGGGATTGCCATTGTATGGCGGTGGGCTTGAAAGGGATGGATTGCACAAGGGTGAGGGCAGATAGTACAATCCCCCCTGTTGGGAGCCAGGCCTTGGGGAAAGCTGTGTTCAGCCCCAGACACGTGGGCTGTGGAAATGCAGACCTGGCAGCACGAGTGGTTTCCTTGCCAGGCTCCCAACCTGCTGCCTGTGCTCTGTGCAGCAGCCACTATTGATCCTTCCCACCTGTGCTGGGGGAGCGGGAGCTGCTGGTTTGCTGGAATCCCTCTCTCCATAGTGGCTCTTTGGAAGTTGCTTGCCTCAGTTGATGCTGAGCTTGAGCAGTCTCCCTCAGGTCAGTAGGTCCTGCCTACGAATGTGGGTCATTTGGAAACTCTTCCTTACTGCTGGTGTCACTAGGGATAACGCCGTGACATCAGGAAAATGGCTGCCATCAGCAGGACGCCAGCACTGTCAGCTGTAATTAAAGTCTTTGCCCTAAATAATCCCTTTGGGATCCAGGCAACGGAGGGACTTTCTGCATTCCCCCTGTCTCTGCTGAGCTGAGCGTCAGCCCCCAGAAGAACACAGCTTCGTGCCCCTGCTTTGGCAAACGTTTTTGGCTCACAGCCCACACAGACAGGGTGTGTCCTTGGCTCTGGAGGGAATCAGTTTGGCCAGGCACGGCCCTGGTGGGATAATCCTTGGATCTGACAGTTCTCTTTGTGGAATCAGAGAACATACAGGGACTTTGGAGTGAGTCCCCTCCATCTGAAGAAGAAGTGAACCAGGTGGACAGTGTGGACTCACACAGTGATGGTGGTCCTTTCTGCATGGTGCAGTTTCCACCAGATGAAAATGTCAGGAGCAATAGCAGAATAGGGCAGTAATGCTTGTACACACAAGACACCATCTCAGCCTGATATTTGTCCATTTCTGGGCCCTAAACCAAGGGCAGCTTGGTTTTAAGCTAGGGATTTTTATGTGTGTTTTGGATATTTTTGTGCTTTTATTTTGTTGGTATGATTTTTGTTTAGAGTCTTGATATAGACAACTTGGCCTCAAAAATGCTCTGACTAGTTGAATCTAATTTTTCAGATGCACTTGAGATATGGTCATAGCTGTAAATCACAAAAAACCCCAAACCAAATCCACAAAAAAGTAAACTAAAACCTCAAAACTGAAGCAAAAAAACCCAAAAACAAGCCAGCAAACAAAAACCCCCCAAACCTCCACACATCTTTTCTGTGGGCAAAAGATCCTCTTGACTTCTTTGAGCTCTATTTGGGCAGTTTGTATCCCACCTGAATCTCTGATCCAGGTGTTTGCTGCTGGCTGCCTGCCTTTGCTGTGGCTGGCTCTGGGCTGACACATAGGGGGACTTACTGCCTCTCCTGCCTTTTGTGCAGTCACCAAGAAGTGACCTCACTCTGAAGTTACGTTGCTCCTATCCCTCACACTATAGAAAATGTAGCATGGGAAGAAATGGTATTTTCCTGTGTCCAGTTGCTCACCAGTGGAAAGGGACCACTGCAGCCAGGTGGAGGTAGAAGTGCCTTTTCCTGGAGGAAAGGATTGTGAGGAAGTGCCACCACATAAATGGGAAGCTGGGTCCTGGCAGCTCTCTGGTGTCTGCAGGTGGTGGCTCTGGCAGCGGCAGTACTGTTCTTTAGAGAAGGCTCTCTGAATCTCAGTCTCCAGAGGTACTTTGTGTCAAAACCTGATTTATGCTATTAGTTTAATTTTGAACATCATATTCCTCTTGCCAAAGCTGTGAGAGGATGAAAAGTAGTTGGTGAAAAAATGTTTTATAATTGCATGTAGTTTTATGTCTATTGATTGTGTGTTACATGAGTTTGCTGAAAGATCTCCATCAATGAATTCCTATAAAAGCTAATATCAGACTGAAAAAATTGCCAAGCAAAGATAATCCAATTAGGTGGCTGCACAGAGCTGACTTTCTAAATTATTGATATTGTCTTAAAGTGGGCTGCCTTATAGTGCAGTAAAAGCTGCAATGTAGATGATATATTTAGCTGTAGTCACATTGTGATATCACTGTGCAGTATTTTTTTTAAAAGGTACACAAAAGATATTTTTAAAGAGACATGGATTTTTTAGAGAGCACATACAGAAGAATATGTTTAAAATGAGCAGCTGGGAAGTAAATAACAGGACTTGTGCCTGCACTTGTCTGTTTTTTATCTTCAGAGAGATGGCTCCTGTCTTTAAAGCTCAGCGTTTGCATGGTGTTATTAGCAAAACTCAGGCCAAAATCCCAATCTTCCATATTGCAGTTGCCCAAAGGGAGGTCCAGTTGCAGTTCTGCATTTGCTGAAAGGAAGTATTTTTCTACTGTGGCTCTTAAAATGAATAAGTGAATAAAATAAGCCCCCACCAAAACTCTAGAGAAGTTGAGGAAGTTGTTGTGTCAGTGGTTCTTGTCCACAAGCTCGGCAGCAGAGGGCTGCAGCTCTGCCTGTTCCCTGTGGTGTGTGGGGTGGCTGCACAAGCCTGTCAGGCAGAATGATCCAAAACTACTCACAGCTTCAGGTTTTTTAAACCTTTCAAACTCAGCAAACAGGCAACTGCTGTGGCTCACTGATGTTTCGTTTTGAGGGAAGGACCAACTAAAGAAGAGTGCTCTGCACTAATCCACTCTAGAGGCAATATTAAAGCTGTGGATCATGGTAGCAGAGCCTGTGTCCAAAAGCAAAGGGACAAAACGTCCTCCACAGGCAGATTAAAGAAGTGGTATTGATTACTGTCTCTGTTATCAAGTGTCTGGGACACTAATCAGCATCTCAGTTATGCATTTTAGTAACAAAGGAGGGCAATGATTCAGTGGTTGGGAAGGCAGAAGGATTAAGTGGAAAGGAAAAAGAATCATTAAGATATGTGCTCAGCTGCTGTCCACAATGGAACATTAAAACCCATCATGATTGATTTTTGTTTTCTAGATTGACTATATAAAACTCCAACAGAATATCCTATTTTAAACTTAACCTGGATGAGTTTACTATTTCCCATATGTTTTTGTTGAAAACAGCTTGCAAAGGCTCACATACTCCCTGAGTAAAGGCTTTGTGCCAAAGCAGGAATTAACCCATTAGTCATTTAACAGTTAAGAGCGACTGTTAAATGTAATGTGCAAATCCCTGTGAGATATTTCAGTTCAGCGCTTGTTATTTGCTGCAGTTATGGTGATGGTAAAACATAAATGGAGAGAAAGCTGGGTACTTGCTCAGATCAGACGTCCATGGCATGGATACACAAAAGAAATGAGGAAAAGGGGCTGTTTTGAACATCTTTGGTGTTGAAAGTGAGAAGGTTGTCCCTGCTTTCCTCTGTCTCTGGGATCGGGTTGATGGGACCTGAATTAGGACCCTCATGCCCCTGAATAATCCATGGGAAGAGAGTGCCACCTCCAGAAGCTGACTGGACGCCTCTTCAGAGGAGTTCAGGCAGCCTCTCTCCATGCCTATGAGCTGTTCCTTACCTTCCTGAGTGACCTTGTCTGGGCACCTGGGGTCAGCCAGGGCAAGCTTGGCTCTGTCTGCTTGGGCCAGACCTTGCTCTTTTGTGTGTTGGTATTCAACTTCCCCATGCCCAAGCTGTGCCAGCTCATACCCGTGAGGTCAAATCCTGTCTGCCAGCGGGTGTTTTATGGCCCTGCTGGCCCAAGGGGAGCTTATCAGAATGTTGTGATTTATGGCTGTGAGTTTGTTGGTCTGTGTAACGGAAGTGAACACCTGTGCAGGAGGGCTCTAAATTCTGCTTGGCAGGGATGCTCTTGAAGCTGCTGTCAGCTGACTGTATTTAAACTAACTAAATAAAATATCTATGTAAATACAAGCTGGAATTTCCAGTTTGCACTTTCTGCAGAGTATGTCTGAAGAAACCGAATCTCTCTTACTAAGCTGTATTTCACTGCAGTTCTTGAGACCTCATTAATGAAACTGTCCCAAAAGAAGAAGGAACACTATTTTTGCATTTAATCCTCACAGGTTTTCCGTATTCTCCCTTGGCCTCTATACATTACATAGCTTTAAAGGTGTCTTTCAAAAAACATTGAGTACATTGTTCCCGGCCATTTAGGGTTAGTATCTGGTTTACTGGCTAATTGTTATAACTGAAATTGCACAGCCATGACTTGTGGTAATGCTGGATGTTGTCAAGATAGGCTGAATGCCTGGCAAGTTGAAAAAGCAGTGGAAAATGTTAGTCAAACTGAGGCTGTTTGCATTAATTTTGCAGACATACCTGAGACTGAGTGTTCAGTGGCACTGACCTGTTGCTATTGTTTGCATCTTTCCTTTGTGGTTTTTATCATTATCTATTATATTGTATTTCTAATGAAAAAAATCCCCACATTTATTTTAATTTGAAGAATCCTGAAGAACTTTGCGAACTGATTTTTTTTTTCTTGTATATCCACTATGTCTCTGTGTGTGAAAAGTAAAAGGGGGAAAAAAAAGTAGCGTAAGAGACCTCTAATGTTGGCATTGAAAATGCAGCAAATGCAGCCAGGAGCTGAGGTCAGCAGATAAAGGCTACTAATGCAGGTAATCGCCACTGCTCTGGGACCTGGCCTAGGGACAACTTTATTCCCTGAGCTGACATTGTGTCATGACATCCATTTACCTCTTAGTTTGCAGAAGACGTGCTGGGATCTTTGGAGACTGTACATTTCAAAGGGGTATTGTGCTTCATCCGAGGTCTGAGTGGTAATAAATAAGTGAACTATAGCAGCATAAAGACATGGGGGAAGCTTTTTGATATAAATTTGCGCCATTGTACAGGTGTGTGAGGACTAGGAAGTGGCCAGAGAAGTGGTGGAGTCACCATCCTTGGAG
The DNA here is from genome assembly GCA_008694505.1 of Cyanoderma ruficeps. Taxonomy (NCBI): domain Eukaryota; kingdom Metazoa; phylum Chordata; class Aves; order Passeriformes; family Timaliidae; genus Cyanoderma; species Cyanoderma ruficeps. Next base: position 1,717,432 of record VZDJ01000116.1, read on the forward strand.
GTGTTTAAAGATGTGCAGATGTAGCACTTATGGGTGTGGTTTTGATGCCTTAAGTTTTAGCTTAAGGCTAAATGTTTTTTTAGATTCTGTGCTGCCTAGAGGTGTAGTTCAGAGCCTCATATTAGGTGTCAGCTCTCTCCAACAGAGTAGGGAGACAAAACAAATCCTTTTCCTGCTGGGGACCAAGGACAATGAATACAACTTTCATGCCCAAAAGCACAAACAACAGTGGACTGAAGAGAGAAACAAGAAGGATGGGACTTCACAACCAGAACTTGTAGTTGGACAATTAAACCCCAATATGCAAATAGACCAAAACTTATAAAAGTGTCCATTTTGGGTCCACCCTGGGTGGAGCCCTGGTCAGGCTCTTGTCCTGCCCAAGGTGTATCCTTAAAGGCCTTTCAATAAATATCTACTTTATTTTCCAGCTCTGTCCAGTCTCTGCTCCAGGTCAGCCTTCCCAAGGCATCAGTTTAGTGGAGGACTTGGCAGTGCTGGGTTAATGGTTGGGCTTGATGATCTAAGATCCTTTCCAACCCAAACGATTCTGTGATAGAGTGAAAGCCATGTGCTCTGTGTATCCACGTCTAGTGAGTTTTTTTCCACATAAATACACACAACTTCCAAATCTTGCTGATGTTTCATCCTAGTACTCCCCCTTCTTTGTGTTTTCCTCATTTTTTCACAGTCCAGTGATATTTTCCAGACATCACAGCACTCTCACACAGTACAGATTTACATGATGGACTGAATTAAGCAGGAGGGATGCCACCAGGAGCAGCGCATCCACCATCACTATTGTCACGAGAGGCAAGGCTGCTGCCTGCCTCTTTTGCTTCTTTTGTGAGCTTTTAAAAGGAATCTTTCTGTTTTATATGCAAATGGTAAGATTAGATCCAAGCGCTAAAGTAGTCAATAACAAAAATACGGGAGATTTGTTATTTGTTCCACATGTATCTCTACTAACAATCTTAGTAATAAAGACAAGAATAATGAATTTTTATTTGGGTCATACATACAGATGGGATATTGGATGTGTGGATGGCGCATATTTAAAAGAGCACTCTTTTGCCACTGATTTTTTTAGGAAATATGATTAATGTCAGTAAGGACATGGTTTTCCATCCTGGAGCAGTCTGTCAGGGCCCTCAGGAGGGTTCATTTTAATCTAATATTCATAGATGAACTAGCTCTTATAGAAGAGCTTTTCTGCTTTTTGTTCTATTTACATTTCAAATAATTCCATGGAATTGTGTGGGAGCAAGAGAATTGTCTGCTGAATGCTGATGGATGCAGTAATATTAATAGTAATAATATCATTAGTAGTGGTAAGGAAATAAGTAAATCGCAGAAATTTGCATGTGCTTTTGTTCTATTAAGTCCTGTAGCTGTATATTTTTCCCTAATCTACAAGATGTTTATTGCTGTTTATCGTGAACGGAGCAGGCCCTCCCATCCAGTTCTGTGCATTGGCATCCTCCATAGCCCAATTATCCCCAGGTGAAGGTCAGCATTATGCACCCACAGGGCAGGTTCATTTTACCAGAGTAATGTTTTACAAAGTGTTGGATTTGAGCTTTTGTGATGAGCACCCTCTTCTAGGGAGAAAGACGTTTGCTCTGTAAATCAGAAATGACAGTTTATAACAGTGCTGTGAGAGAGGGAAGGGGAGAGAGGGAAATGGAGCTGAACTCTACATTATGGAGGGGCTGTAGTTTCTCATTACAGCCCCAGGAATCCTGATCTGCAATTCTTTGCCAATGAATGTCAGCTCTGCTGCCCACAGGGCTTTGTATGAAGGTGGAGACAAGATTGCCTTAATGCTTTGGGTTGGAGGGGAGCTTCTTTTTGTTTTTATTGTGGGTCTAGAAGAGATGAGCGAAATAATTTTATTTTTGTTTGTTCTTTGTGTCACATCCAGGTGGCATTCCCAGTCAGTTCATGAGAGGAATTTATAAACTGATATTTTTACTAATCTGCAGGCTTTTTCGTTCCACAAGATGGTGCTTACAATCCAAATCAAAATGGAAGTATTTCTCCTCCTCTTCTCTGCTGTAAAATGTGAAATGAGATCCATTGTTACTGTAGAGACTACTTGCATGCTCCAAACTGCATCATTTGTTAGACAGTGTGAAATAAATCCAGTTGAATTCGAAGCACAGGTACTAAAGAACATTAGTATGTTCGTTCTGATGTTCATTCTGATGCACTCATTTACCCTTTTCATGGTGTTTGTCACTTTAATTTATAGTCAAATAATTTATGATGCCTGGTAATGAAAAATGTGGGAGCTGGGTCAAATTTTTTATTCAGATTCAGAAGTGCCTTGTCCTAACTTTGAGCAGGAGTGGTACATGTGCAAATCTAAGCAGTCTTTCATTATTAATGGGAAAAAAGATGTGTTTTACTTAGTGGTTATACTGCTTGGAGTCTCAGGAGCATGTTATTAACATTTTCCTCTTTGCTAAAGCCAGTAAAATCCCATTGATGAGGTCCATGGCTTCCTTTTGTTTTACATTCAGGATCACACCATTCTGTGTGGTTTTCAGCAGCCATCTGCATGTTCAGATGTGTTGGACTGAGGAATGTTTTTGAGTATCTAAAAAACACAAATTCTGTGTGTGTGTGTGTGCAGAGTATTGCTTGTCTAAACATGGAAATGAGTCTCTGAAGGGATCTGTCACATTTCCTACCACTACAAAAACATAGGTGAGTTATTGGAGAGCTTACTTCAGCCAAAGTGGATCAGCGATACATTTATAATGTGCTTTAGAACGTCTTCTAAAAAGCACAATAAAGTCTTGGCTCATCTGATGTGGCCTCAGAGTAGAGCACATTAACCACTGGTCTGGGAAGAAAAGTTGGGAAAAGTCAAAAAACTTACGGAGTCTGGGATTATTCACAGAAGGTGTTAGTTAAAGGATTGATGGCTTGTCCTGGCAGTTCATGAGAGATAATTGCATTTTCAGTTAGCAAATCCAGCATGCTATTTGGATGCATTAATCGTTTTGGAGAAAGCTCTGGGCTGCAACATGAGATACTGAATACTAAATTTATGTTAAATACCAGTGCCTGCTGTGGGGGGAGAGAATTAAGAAGTGCCTTCTCTGTGTTACTTGTGAGGTTTTAATTGTTCTTTTGTTCAGAAATGAAAGGGTTTTATGGAAAAGGAGAAAGCTCTTGTCTGTACAGGGTGCAAGATGCCCTCCTCCCTCTGATGGCTCCTCTTGAATCTGCAGCACAGCGAGCCAGGGATGCTGTTCAGTGAGGCACCAGCTCCTCTGGCTGCTTCTCTGCAGAGTTTTTATTTTACTAAGGCTGATAGGTAACTAAGGGAAAATGCCAGCTTGTTGGGTTGTTGATTGAAGTGAAATAGGATTTTTTCATCAATCAAAAAAGGCATAGCTGTAACGGTAAAATATCTGTCAAATAAATAGATTAACAATGGAGGATAGCATTCAGCACCCTAAAAATAGCAGCTGCTGCCTCCTCCATTATGCAGTGTGAACACTAGCTAGTTTGTCCTGCCAAGGGACTGCTTTTTCATGAAGCATCGTGGAGGTAATACAGATAGAAGAAATACTACTGCTATACAGTAATTTTAGAAGCCCTGTGAAAGCTATTTAACATCAGATTAAATTTAAAAAAAAGCAGTTCACAGAGAGAAAGGAAACGTGAGAGCTAGCTACAATAATAGCTACAGACTTAAAGGTTCTCCCAAGGAAAAGAAATGCAGTGCTAACTAAGCAGGTTAGAAAGAAACAGATTATGACCATGTGTGCTGTTGTAATTGACTGCATTATTCATGCAGTCATTCCAAGGTGTATTTCTGGACCTGCTCAAAATGCTTGACGTGAAATCAGGTGACAGAGCTTCATGGACCTATTTCACTGATGTAGCCCTGAGAAAAACCCAGTATTATTCTAACCTCGTGTAGTTTGAAATGCATGTGGGCAAGTACAGCGTGTATGATGGAGTGTGGTGCACAGGAGAAAGAGCAGTGCAAAGAGAGCTACAGAGCTCCTTTATGAAAATTTTTAATAGTTGTGGCTTTTGTATTTCTCTATGCAGATAAGAAAAGGAACCCTGCATTTCTGAACTAGAACTGCTTTACTGTGAAGTAAAGATTTTGTTTAGTAGCTTGAAATGCCTGCTGTGTAGCTGGAAAGTATTGCCCTACATCCCAGTATAATCCAGTGTCACATTCCTGTTCATCTGGAAAGCTCAGCTTGACTTTAGGAGTTACACATGCTGCAGTTTCCTCTTGCCCTCCCATCCTTTTTCCTGGGGAGCCATATGAGGGTTGTTGCAGCCTCTGAAGCTGCCATTTTCTCTTCCTTTGTAGTTCTAATGCAACTTCAGAAAGCTTCTGTCTTAGCTGTGGCCAGCCTCTCGTGTGTCTGAGACACACAGAATCAGTAGCAGCGCTCCAGGGACAGCATTAATATTTAGCCAAGCTGCCAGCACTCCAGTGAGAACTGAGAGATGTTTTTATACATCTGTGCTGACAAATAAAAGTCCTGTGTGGAATGCAGTTTGCACAGCTGTCCTCATTCCCCAGCAGCGTGTCAGGAATGATCTTGATGAGATCATTTTTCTAATTCATTTTACTGATTTTCCTCTGTTTTAGGGAAATTCCTGCATAACCCCAATGCAGAAGAATGTTTACTCCTTCCTGGTCTAAGGCATCTTGTGGTTATTACATCTGAATGCTCCCAGTGTTCTTGGAAAGCTCTGTTCACAGTGTTAGCCCTGTTGCAAAATCAAAGTTGAGGCAATACGAGTCCAGTGTTTCTGCCTACCTAATATTGGGGAGGAAAAAGTTATGGAAGTTGCTTGTGTTTGCTCCCCAGACATTTCAGTGTGGAATTTCTGAGAGAGAGTTTTGTACCAGACCAGAACACTGAACCAGTAAGAAGCTGAAAATTCAGTGAATTTATATGTCTTGCTTTATAAATTGTCCATGCCTCGATTCTGTGCCATTGGAGAGTTCAGAGTTAAAATTCAGTAAGAGGAAATAATTTGAGATTTTGCTGTGACTGTGTTTAAGGGCAACAGTTCACTTCAGAATGTGTAAGTCCTGGTGCTTTCCCCTTGATTCACACTTCCTTTGAAAATAATAGTGCCTTAGGAAAGGAAGTTGAGAGGGAGGAACCTACTGACTGGAGAACTTAACTGGAGGATAAAACTAGATTTCAGCCACTCTGCACAAGAAATACAGGTTAACTTTTTAGCTGGGAACATCTAACTGTGAATGGTTACACTACAGCAATCTTTTGGCTATTGGTGTCTAGTTTGTGTTGTAGGAATTGGGCTGTGTTAATACTGAGACTGGGGATAACTCTTGAGTCATGCTGAAATCAACCACATTTACAGTCACTTATTTTTCTTTGGGTTCATTGCATTGTAACATGTTGGCTTTGCATCTTTGTAATGATTATGAGACATTTTAAACTTGCGCTTTTCCTGGAAAGTCCTTCCAATGTGTAATTTGGAGAAATTTTAGAGTACTTGGAAATGCTGAGTGGTAAAGTGTGAGAGGTCCCTCAGTCCTGACAGAGTCCTGGAGAGCAGCACTGAGGCCCTGGGAGAGCAGCAGGCTCTCCCATGCAGTAGAGATAGATGTAGATAAATCTACCTGAGCCTCCCATGCAGGGTCAGGTAGATTTTATGCCCAGGGACTTGTGTTCAGTGGCATCTCCTACTGTGACTGACCCTGAGTGTGCCTTGCCTGCAGAGGGGCTCTGATGCCCCAGTAAGTCACAGAATCATTGGAAATAGAAGTAGGTGTGCTTTCAAGACCTCCCTTCGTCTGTCTTCATCCATGGCAGTCTTTGTTAGCTTCTGACCAAGTTCTTATTGTTACTCTATTTTTTTAATCTAACTCTGCACATATCAGAAATCCTGGGCAAGCTATTCTCCTGTTAGTCTTCTCATGAAAGTTTTACCTTGTGTCTGCACACGTTTTTGTAGTGTAATAATTTGTCCATAGTCTGTTCATTGGAGTTACAGCCTAAATGTTGTTCAAAAGTCTTGGTCATAATATTGCTCCACTGAATTGTCTCCATTGCATTTGGGAATGGACTCATGGGATTAGTTATAGTTAGTTGAGTATTTCCATTTTCCTTTTTATTGAATACTGCCCTACTCCATCTAGAAATGAAACTTAGCCATGGGAAATGAGAGCTGTGCTCAGTTGAGCTCATTTCCCATGGCACTGGACACCTTCATGTGCTGGTGCTGAGTGGATACACTTGTCTATTGTAACTATTTCTCTTTTAACAAAAAAAGAGAAATTCCTTCTGTTTTCATTTGAATTGTTCCTTTAAAAGATGCTTGAGGAATGGACAGAATCAAGGTGCATAGTCAAATATCTTACTTGTGGGTTGGGATTTTTTTGGCCAGGGTCTTGCAGACAGTCAATGGTCAGTGTTCAAAAAACTACTGCCTTTGGAACATGTTGCATGTTAGAAATTCGTTTTTTCTGTGCAGAAGTCATGTCTGAGCATTTTGAAGCCATCTGGCAGTTTGGAGGCTTCATATCATGGCTATGTTCTGAAAAAGCCTAAAAGATAGACAACAGAGAGAGGGAGTGCTTGGAAGGGCTAATTTGCCAACAGTCACATTTCTGGTGCTTAACTCAGCTTCACGATGAAATACTTTGCTGTTGTCACCATGAATCTTAATGATTAATTCTTTGCTTCTGGCAGTCATGGAATATTGAAAATTGCTAGAAATGCGATCCAGACTAAGAGTGAGCCTGAGCCAACTTCTTGTCACATAGATGCCATATCCAAATGGATGGTATATTTTACATAACGTTCCTCTTTCAACTAGTTTTTTTAATATTCTTAAATAAATGAAAAAGCTATTTCTGGACTGTTCATTGTTTTCCTGTGCTGTGGTGAAAAAATGAGATTTGCATGTGATTTTTGTGTGCCTGTGTGTGTTCACATGCCCATGGAGACCAATCAACAGCCACTCAATTTCACAAGTGCGCCAGTATTGTATTCTGTTAATAGAAGTTGTATACTTAGTGAAAAGGCTGAGGTCTACTGTTCATATCCAAGGAATTTCTACTTTGTGGAATCTTATGCATCAGTGAGGTATGTCAGAGACGAAGCAAGGCAGCTGCTGCTCTCAATTTGTACAAAATCCCAGTTTTCAGTGTGACTTGGAACAAAAGATGCATGGCATGCAACAAGCCATCTGATTAATCAGCAGAGAAATTGCAAACTTCAGCAATGTTTCAAGATGATCTAGGAAGATCTGATACCGTGTCTCCTTGTGCTTTCCATATATAGATCTTTGCCCTTGCTCTTCCCCTCATCTCCATGAGAGTTCATGTGAGGTTTGTAGTTTGACTAAACACAGGGCTGCCTGGAGTCTCTCTGCCTTTTGTTTTTTGCCGTCCTAATTGGCTTTTACTGGTTATTTTTCAAGCACCACAGTGTCAAGTCAATTTGCTCGGGAGTCAATCATGTGACATCACGATGCTTATGTAAACACTTCCTCCAGTTTGCAGCTTTATTACCTCGGTATTTTCCAAAGGTGCTGTCCAGAGCAAATCAATGACATGGATGTCCTCTAGGGTGATCAGTGGGAAGGAAAGAAATCTTAATAAAGCCAAGGGCTTTTGGTTGGCTTCACTGAAGCTGCTTCCCTGGGTGCTTACAGGATGATATAATGAGGCTCTGCTGCTCTCTTCAGTTCTTTATGGTCTGAGGAGTGTGGAGTGGTCTTGGCAGCAAGAAATTGCCTTGATAGGTATTATCTTAACCTCTATTTTCATGAATGTTTGAAAATAGAGGTTAAAATAATGCTTATTAAGACAGTTGTGGGATTTCTGTGATACTGTGGCAGTGGTTTTGCAAAATCACGCTTCTCCACAGTACAGGTGGAAGATGCTTTTCCATGTTGAATCTGTTGATGGGGGAAGAGAAATTGCTGAGGTCTCAGTGGTGGAAGCTGTGACTGACTTATGGTCCCTTTTTTTGGGTTTACCTAACAGTATATATTCCAGTTGGTCACAGTTTTTCCTCTTCCCGAGGGACAGGGTTACGTTTTAGTCCCAGGGTCACTGGAAGTTAAAGGAGCTTTAGAACTTGGGCATGGAAACTGCAGGTAATGGATGAAAAATGAAACAAAAAATGCTCTTTCGCAAAGCTGGAGTTGATGAGGGCAGACTGGAAACTGCCCTCTGTTTTAATGTACTCTGATATCTTAAGGGAACAACACAGGGTTAAAAAAAGGAACTTGGAGCGGATTTGTGGATCAGATGCTGTGGGCATACCGCTCATACCTTGCATGTATTGTATATTTTAGTCCCCCATCCCAAGAGCCCTTTGCCTTGCTGTTGAAAATACAGGCATGCTCTGGGGAGTGCTGAGAGTGAGGGAACGAGAGCTGCTGTGGATCCTGGCAGAGTAAACACTGCAGTCCCTCAGTGTCTTCCACAGATTTTTTGAATATCTGTAAAGGGCTGAATTCCACAGGTCACGGCAGGGCTGGCTGTGAGGCGTGCTGTTGGCAAGGGTTTGGAGCCTTCTGAAGAATTACTGCAGGCTATCCTTTAGAAGTGACTGCATTTCAGTCTTTGAGGTTTGATCTTCTGTGCTGCTGAAGTAGAATAGGATGAGACCATGGGCTTCCTGTTCACTCATTTGGAAAGCCTTTAAAGAGAAATTTTAACTGTCTTCTAGCAGAAGATATGGAATTTGCTGGTTTTAATTTTGTACGATAGCTGGTATCCTTGTCAAAGTAAAGGAAAAAGTTAACCAAAGGATTTACAGATTTGGTAGATAGTTTCTATTCAAGATCAGTAGACTACAGAGGAACATATAGCAGACTTTTTGTGGAAAAAAATATTGGGCTTGGTGACTTCAACTTATTTAATGTTTGGAGTATTCTTTTCCTATCCTCATTTAATGTTTAATTTTTTTTTTTTTTTTTGCATTATTGAAAGAGAACGTATGCTTCTGGCTATGGAATTCTAATTCTGTGGATGTTTTAGCAGATCATCTGATCTGGCATAATTTAAATGGCAGTATGGCAAACATAATATTTATATGATGGATGGTGGTTGAACAGACATTTTAAAAAAAGAAAGTCATACACAATTCGCACAGATCCTTTGGGCATTTTATATCTCTGAATTTTGTTCCTGTGGCTGCACATTCTGAGTGCCCACAATTTGAGCAGTTAAAGTGTAAATGAGTAAATGCAGTGTAAAGGTAAGCAAATTTTATCTTGATAGTAGCTTTGTAAAAGCTGGTTAGCTATGCACAGAGGTGTGCACTTGAATTCCTGTTCAAAAGTTTCATCTGGGTATTAGCCATTATTTTAATGACTAGAAAAGAGTTTCTTATAAATAAATATCTCGGACACTACCATTGGCTTCTCTGCTCTAGCTCTGAAAGCTATATTTTTTTCTCTGATACACCTTTTCTCTGAAGCTTTAAAAACTAAAGGCCCTTCTTAGGTGTGAGTTGCATAAATACACATCTGTACTGACACTATTTGTCAGCCATTTGCTCTCTGAAAAGGGTTTCTGAAATACCACAGAGATAAAAATCCCCTACACTGGTGGGCTTCAGCTGACTCTTCATCTTTCTGAACTGTCTGAAATGTCATCCTCTACAGTTTCAGGGAAAAAAAAATTCTCCTTGCAAAATCTGGAGCAGTACCTCCAGATTATGTTTTAAACTGTTTCAGCTTGCCTTTCCCTTTCTTGGAGAGATATTTGTATTGTTTTGCATCTCATGTCAAACCATGTTTTTCTTTCTGCTGGATTCTGCCATGTGTTGCTTTGTTTGCAAGTCACTTCCAAGCCAGTAATCATAAGCACTCCATCTGGTTGGGGAGCAGCATAGTGATAATGTAAAAGGACATTTCCACTATTCTGTTTAAAAGAATTCTCCATCTGTACCAAATCTGCCATTTTAATGAGATTGTAAAGGGATTTTGTTGCTTTTTTTCTTTTTCAAAGAGGGGAGGAGATTGATCGTTGAGATGTTTTTTTCCTCGTGAATCTACTAATTACATGATTGTGTCCAAGGCCCTTTCTTTTTCCTGAGCTAAGAATTACCATAGGAATTTGCAGATCATGTAGTTCAGGATGCAAAGTAATAAAAGAATCCTGGAAATTTTACCCAAAACCTATGAGAAATTGATTTTTCCATTAGTATTGAGCCTTTCTGTTATTGCCTTTTGTTAATGGCATGCACGTGAGAAATCATACTGAACTAAAACGGATTCACAAGGTTAAAAAGAAAATACAGTGTCACTATGATTTATGGCAGTCAGTAATCAGAGCTGAATTGATGGATGTGAATGTGCTGAGCTGATTTTTTTGGCGCTGGCAGATTTTAATTTTTCTTTGTGCTTTTCTTTTGTAATTCTGATCGTTGCTATTTTAAAATTAATGGGGAGAGAATTGGACAACTGCTCTTGTAGGAACGTTACAGCCTAAACCAGGCCGGTTTTGTGGAGGTTAATAGGCAGTGGCCTGGGTCAGTCATCCACTGGTGTTGTCACACTGATGTGAACTCGAAAAGCCAGGAGCCAGCGACTGGGAGAGCAGAGTATCCATAGCTGGATAAATGAGCAGGAGGGTGGTGTCAGGGGAGCTCCTGGAGGGAGCAGGCTGGCACCCAGACCTTGCTGGCCCTGCCCACAGCCCTGGGCTGCCTGTGGAACAGGGTGCACGGCCTGCCAGCAAAACAGCAGAGACTGTGTGCAATCCTTGTCCCTAAAAATGTTGTTACTCCAGTGCCAGCTTGGCTTTGGGGTTGCTGGTTCATGTCAGGAGGCTGCAGTCCCCACCCCACAGTGGGCTTGTGACTTTCTGTAAAGCTGCCCAATTTAATCCTTTCACCTACAAAAGAGGTCTATTTGGCAAGTTTTAAATTTCATGTGATTCCCTTGAATCCTGGTACAGAAATTATCATATTTCCTTTCTCCTGGTTCTGAAGCACCTTTTCAAAGGCAGAAGAAAGGTATTTAAGTGCCTGGGCTTCATTCAGAGCCAACTTCTCTTCAGTTAAGAAATGAAAATTGAGACAATGGAGAGTCACCCTTGGTGATCTTTGCTTTCTAGAACTGTGATGTTTGTTTTGAAATTACAGTTCTCGGCCCTCAGAACTAATAGTAATGCTAAATCAAAATTCAGTTTTAGAAATTGAATATTCGGCATACTTGGTTTTGTGTGGTGGCTTGCAGTAACAGGATTGCTGAGGTAGCTGTGGGCCAGTGATTGAAATCTCTGCTGCAGGGAGCTCTGTGTGGATATGTCGGTGAGGTAAATTCATTTAAACTGGCTTGGGCATCCTTTTGTACTTAAATCGAGGTAGGAGGCTCCTCCACCCTGCAGACAGCTGTTGGCCTCTCTGTATTTTGTCAGTGGCAGAAGTGGGTCTTTAGTAATCCTATAACGCCATCAGCAAAAATGTGCAGGAGCACAGGGTAGTTGTTGATAGAATGCATCATCAGTGACATTAATGACATGTTTTCAAGTCAGATCCACCTGAGTGCGCGGCTGGTGCAGCAGGGCCTCAAATTTTGCACCTTCTGAATACAGAGATGTCTACAAAGGTAATTGGCAACAAATTTGGTGTTCAAACTGGAGGGTGCAGAGCTCCTACGTGGCCGCTGCACTCCGGTTGATGTAAACATGGAGACGTATTTCTGGAAAATTTAACCTGTCCCAATAGTATTTTACATACAGCTAATTTCTTTTCATCAATGTGTCTCAAATGAGACATTAGGCCCACCTTGTCTGACCAGAATATTAGGCCATGGTTATTTTCCTCCTTTTCCCCTTTGCTGTCCTTGTGTGCCAGTGAATATTCTGTTTCCAGCTCACAGGTGTGAGGTGAGATGTGTAAGGGGCAAGTGCAGTGCATGCTGTGCAGGAGCTTGTGGTGAACTGGAGAGATTTCAGTGTTTCCTTTCTCAGAAGGTGGGCATTCTTTACAGCCACTCCTCATGGAAGTAACTGTAGGGAAGCATGAAGAAAACTCCTGTTGCTGCTGATAGCTTCCATTGGAAAGGAAGAGGTCTGCTTCGCTAAAATCAGGAACCTCTCTCTGGGCTTCCCTCTGAAGCAAAATTATTTCACCCTGGTGTTGCTTTTAATCTCTCTAGTTTAGGAGCTTGAAGTACATAAAGAACAGGCTTTTAGTTCAGGAAAATAGCCTCTAGAACCAGCGACACAAACCTATCATAATTAGTCATCAGAAAATCTGAATAAATATAAAATTACCATGGAGTGGGAGGCAGGCATATGTGGTATTCAAAACACACGGAGTGTAAAATGATGTTATTGTTGCCTTTAGAAATAGTTCAAAGTAGTCTGCATTAGAAAGAGCTGATAAGCAGAATGACAAAAGCTTGCTTCATGAGTGATTCCAAGCAGCAGTGGTTTTCTGATCAGCTGATGCTGCAGCTATTTTGGGTATTCCACAGATCATGATTACATACACGGGGAATGATTGGAGGCAGCAAATATGGTAAGTGAGCCAGGAATCCTGGGACACGCTCTGTTACTAACTTAATAGTCTTCTAATCACTTGTCCTTTGCCATTTGAATCACCAGGGGAAGTGTAACAAGTGACCGTGCTAAAAAAAAAAAAAAAAGAAAAAAAAGAAAAAGAAAAGCACTTCCTGAGGCAGCTATTTTTAGCAATGGTGCAGTGTCCAAAGTGTTAACTAATTGAGTCATCAGGTTTCATATCTGGCCACAGAAAATGGCAGTGGAAGAGGGAGAATGCTTTCCAGAACAAGTAAGCATTTGTGGATTCTGAAATGAGTGAAATCTGCATATTGAGTTTCTTGTATTAGTGTTTAAGTCTTTGATTGTTTGAGGCAAAGCTGGATGTAGGAAGAGGTACGTTTCAGATTGTTTGGTGTGTTTGGTTTTCTGATGGCTGGGTTACGGTATAGGCTGAGGTGGCAGTCAAATAGAATATTGCAATTATTTGTTCTGTCTTGCCCATGGCTGCATTGTGTTCAGAACACTCTGTAGAAGCCTCTGATTAAAATTGCACAAACATTTTCTAACATTGTGTTCTGTGATCAGGGCCTGAAGTAACACAGATACTTGTAGCAATTGAAGTCTTTTAGCCAGTCTGGTATATTTAGAAAAAAAGTTTGAAATCTGTGCTTTTAAGGTGTATTTTTCGAATAACACGCCTCTTCTACTGGCAATCCAACCAATTAAACTTCCAGAGGAGCCAGCTGTAGTGCTAGTAGCGTGCTGGTAGTGCCCTGTAAGGAGGCACCCGTATCTCTCTTACTCCGAGGGAAAGTCCCAGTGACCTTCAAGGTGCTCCCTGTGGGATTTAAAAATTCCTCAAGTGAGGAAGCTGCTGTGAAAGGACATCCCTGTACTCCATGAGCCAGGTTCACAGGGTCTTCTACAGCTTGGGTTATGCACATCACTTAAAAACCACAAAGCCAAAAACAGTTCTCTGGCCTACTCTGCTGCAGAATTAAAAAAAAAGAAACAAGAGGTTCAGGAAAGTGGTTGTGTTTTTAGTACTGATGAGTGCCAAGCTTTGTGGAAATGTCAATTAGCGGCAATATTTTTTAGTTAGAGATACTACTGATGCCAGAACACAGCCGTTTGCTACCTAATTTCCATGTCAGCAATAGCTTTGTGCTCTGGAAAAAATACTGCAGTGAGTTCTCTTGAATGTGTATGTTGTTGTTTACTCGTTGTCAGCACAGGAGTGGATGTTGTTCTCTGCTAAAAAGCATCTTTGAAAACTTTGGTTGTTTTCTAGTGAAGATGTTCTTTAAATAAGCTTATTTCCATTTTATTTCAAAACTGTGAAAACATTTACTGGGGATTTTTGGTTTTGTTTTTTGTGAAGTAATTTTTGTAAGACAAGCTCTTGTCATTCAGATGTTTTATGGTACTTGATTCAACTCTCTATTGTTCAGTCCCGAGAATTTTATTTACTCTCTCCTGTATTTTTGAGCACAATAGAGTCCGTTTTCATGGCGATAAACATCTTTGCTGATGCTTTTATATGAGCCTCAGCAGCACAGGACCTGACAGGCACAGTCCCTCCAGTTTCTGTGTGCAACAGTTGGGAGAGCTGCCCCTCGTGCTGCCCTGGCGCTGGCAATGTGCTGGTCTGCAGGATGCTCTGCCCCTTTCTGTTGCACCAGAATGGTATTTGCTTTTGCTTTTTACGGGGGTTTGTTACAAGCTGTGTGGAATCTGCTCTTTCTGCTCGTTTGTACATTGTTTAGGGAAGGTATGGCAGCGTTGGAAATGGATTTTAGCAGTGGGGAAGGGGCAGAGTGTGTATGTGTTCAGTAAGCTTTTGCTTGCTGGTCTTTATGATAAGTTTTGTTTTCATTCCTTATATAAATCTTACATAGCCTGGCCTGAATAACTGAGAAACAAGCTCTACTTCACTGCATGGTTATGCTGTAGATTTGCTGTTCAGGAGTGATACTTTAACACTGTATGGTAATGGCCCATTCTGTCATCCAGTGCTAGGGGGAGATTCACTGTATATGGCATGGTTGGTTGTAGCTTATTTCTGTAATAAACTGATCTTCACTTTAATGGTAGCCCTAAAAACAGGTTCTAAATCTGTTTCTGTTGAATATAGTAGGAGTAAAGTCTTTTTGGCCAATTTAATTCATTAGTATTATACCATTATGTTTGATTAAACTGTTATGTGTTTTTCAAACATACTTTGTTGTGATGCTAGGAGGAAGTGATAATTTTTGGATTAAAGTAAGTTAAAAAAATCCAGTTAAGGTGTGGTAAAATATTAAAATAGTTCTGCTGTTTGTATTTTTGTTCAAAAAATTGAAGACTCTCCTGAGATATTAAATTCCTCGTGGTGGTTCTGCCAAATCCTGGCTCTCAATGTATAATGGGTTTGAAAACCAAAAAAATGCTAGTTCAGTTCTGTAATTGAAAAGTCACCATGTGAAAATGGCATCACCTGATCTGCAGTGATTTATCTGTATATTTGGTAATTTTCTCTCAGAATGAAGCTGAACTCTGTGTTTTCTTTCTCCCTGTGTTGATCTCAAAGATCCCATACAGCAAAGGTTGTTCTCACTGCCGCTGTGTTCAACCTGTTTGTGTCTGTAAATGCTGGTCCTGCCCTTGCTCCAGCAGTGATTTAGATTCCTCCTTCTGCTTTAGAACAGAATTTTGTATTTAAAGTTAGAACAGGACTTAAGGGTTTTAAACAAGAGTTTAAAATTTAGATAACAGATGCAGGGCTCTGATTTTTGCTCACAGTTCTGGTGCTTGGGCTGGGAAAAGCACTTTTCCCTATTGGAATCTGAGCTCGTCCTCAAACCCAGAACACGTGGCGTGAGGAACAAAACACTTGTAAACCAATTTACATTTGCTGTGCACCCCACTGAATACATTCCATCCAGACAGCCCCAACAAATGCTATGACAGAACTTTCCATGCCGCTGCACAGAGTCACAGCAGTGAATGCCAGTGTGGAATTGTGACAGAGGAGGAGAAAGAGAGTGCAGGGAGGTGTGGGGGCTGGTGGCTCTCCCGTGCCCAGCCCCACAGCTCCCTGCAGGCCACATCCATGGCACCGTGCCTGGGAGAAAGGGGGGCACGTTCTCCTCCGTGTTTCCAGCAGTGCCAGGTGTGTGTAGCACCTGCTCTGCATTGCCTTTGTGGCTTACAGAGGCGTGGTGGGATGCAAAGTGGGCCTGGAGCTGCTGGGTCAGAGCCACAACAGCAGGCTCAAATGGAAAACAGGCTACGGCAGGTTGTGGTCAGCAGGGAATTGCAGCTCCTGTAGAAGGACGTGGCTAAGCCAGCACAGCCTTAGGTATTCCCTGATGGTATTCCCCACTAGGTCTCATGCATCTCCAGGCCAAGAGTAAAATTGTTTCCTGGCAGGTTGCTCAGCTCCTGCGTTGGAGGACTGTTAACTCCTGTGTGAAATTGCCCTCATGAGTTTGGGAAGTGCTGGGTAGGTATTTTTCCTCCTGAACCACCAAATTACCTCAGCCAGTCTTTGGCTCTGGGAGGCTGTTTGAATCCTTTGGTTTCTTAGTTCACTGTACCAGGGTCCGTCTATTTCACAGCAGATCTACAAAGGGGTGTCAGGACAGCTGTAAATGTTACAGGCTCTCCTGAGGTGAACTGCTCTGACAGACCTTATGTGACATCCCCAACTGGCCCTGCAGAACTCACCAGTAGCAAGTTTATGACTGTTTGGCAAATCTTGCCTCATGAGTCCTCTCAGTACTCAGAAGCTCTTTGGATGATTTCCTCTGGCCCTTCAGGTTCTCTGTCTGTCACATCAGCCATGTGGAGCTCCCCAGACAGAAACTCTTCAACAAGGTGTTCAGATGTGTAAAAGGAAGAGGTTCTTTGCTCCTGATAGGGGTCCTAATCCCTGCCATGGAAACCTTTGCACTGGCAATCATAAACTGATAAAGGTTTGTTATTCTTGTAAGAACCTTAAACTATATGCCTCCTCTCCCCCCCAAAAAAATTAAACCTCTAGTAGATAGCTTTAAAACTATCCATTCAAATGCCTTTAAAACCTAAAAAGGCATAAATTGTAATTATATGTGGGGTATGCAAGGCTTGCAGCACAAATTGGTGTGTGTCTGCATGTATTTTTGCCACCTTTCAAATGGCTTGACCAGTTATCTAACAATCTTTCAGTTTAATAATGGCTATAATTTTAAAGTTCCAAGGCAGAATCAATTTGGTTTTAAATGAGAGTGGAATTCAAAAGCAGGCATTAGGTAGAAACTTAAGAATTCATGGTACTGAAAGTTCTTAATAGATTATGTAGCTTATCTATAGTTCCTATAGCTTATTTGCTACAGTATTTTTAGGGAAAATTTATGTGCATGACACTTCCCCTGAAATGCTTTTCTCCATGTTATTACCACTAACTTCACCACATCTGATTGAAGCATATTTACATAATATTTCTGTAGTGAATAAAATCTCTCCCCCTAAAATTAATGGGATTATCTCATTATGTTTATATGATTCCCCCCCCAACCCCCTTATCTGAAATTATAGACAAATAAAAACACTTTACAAAATATTTTGACAAGAGTTGCTGAATTATATTCCTCTCCTTTTTGGGTCCTGATTCTAAAATGAGATGCACAAAGAGAAGGGGAGGTGGACTGGCTGGTGTTATTCATGCAATGATCTGAAGAAAGTGACTTCAGCATGGAAGTGGCTTTAAACTTGGGCCTGAGGTGTGGTGAAATTATCTCCTTGCTCGTTGGATAGTCAGTTTCTGAGAGGAAAAATAGCAGGGAGGAGATCAATGGCATCTCATCTAGCTTGACAGATAAGAGTTGTTATTTTCAGGTGAACATAAACATGAGAAGAAACCCTCGAAGCACATCCAGCCCTTCTCTGGCTCTTTGTGACTGTGGCAGCAGTTACCAAAGCCAGTGATTTATTTTTCACTTATAAATGTATGATAGGAAAACTTAAGAGAGGGAGAGATGAGTCATTATGGGTTCAGGAGTTTCTTCCCAGAGTTTGAAACAAACTTCCAGCAGCTGAGACCTTCAGCCTGGAGAATGAATCTTGAATTTGAAATGCCAAAATCTTGTGCCTTTTAATGCATCAGATCCTTTTCATTACTTATACATGTGAGTTGGTCACAAAGGGCCTGGTTCTTACTCTGGTTGTCATTTCTAATGGAGTGGAGCGATTCACTGGTGAAACCAGGGATTATACCAGTCTTAGGGCCTTGAACAGAGTATGTCCCAATTTTACCCTGTCATTTGCCTCTTCATCCAGTGCAGTCTGATAGCTGAGAAGTCACTATTAAAGACATTTATAGTATTTTTATAGATTTCTTTGTTCTTTTCCCATTAAAATTATTATTTTAATTTGTTGTCCTTGCCTATTTAGAGAAGTTGTGTGTTTTTTGCTGGTGTACGTTGATTTTTGTAGTCCTCGATCTTGCTTTTGCAGTTACTGATTTAGTACATTCATACCAGTAGTAGTTTTCATAAGTTCTTCAGGTGAAGCTGGCACATCAAACCTGTGCTTCAAAATCTCAAAACTTCATTTGTGCAAACGGGCAAAGTGTATGGAAATAGCGTAGACCCTCACCTTCTGGCTGAATTTTGTCCCTGTGGGACAGGTGTGATCTGGGTTCAGATGATTTTGGTTGGGTTGTCTGATCATAATTTTGTATAGAATTGCAGTTAAGTTATTCTGTATTTGTTGAGTATATGTGTTGGCAAGTAAATAATGTGGAGAAGACGTCTTTAGTGGCATTTTCAACTTGGATGTTATGTTCAACATAATATAGATATTATATGTGGATGTTAAGCAAGAGTTTGCCATAACTCTGTGTCTTTTGTGTCCCGGAAATCACAACCCCCTTTGCTATTCATAGAAAATCAAAAAAATAACAACTGTTTTTCCTTTCTCTCTCATGCCTGAGCTCTCTGAGGAAGCAGGCATTCAGGCATTTAAAGACACCCAGGTGGGATTAGTGGTGTCACAAGTCACAGGATTGAGTGGAGAAGGCTGCACGCACAGCGTCTAAGCGACTTGAACAGTGAGAAAGGTGCACCACAGCTTCACGGCAGGTGTTTGTCACTGCAAGCTGACAACGTGCTCCAGGCCTCCCTGTGCTGTTGAGGGCAGTCACAAACACCAGTAAAAAAAACCTGGAAGCTGTGAAATGTTCTTGGATGTACCAGCCTGGACATCTCAGGCTCTGGGTCCTTTTGGACAGCTTTCCTCTCCCAGTGGCTCATTTTTCATGGGAATATGGCACATATTCAGCATTTAGCCAAGACAGACTCCGAGAAGGCTCCGAGGGATCTTGGAAATGGTTTATGCTAGACCTGCACTTTGTCTTGTGGTCTAGAGGCTTTGCATGAAAGTTTTCCTAGTTTGGCCAAAGATTTCTAGAAGGAAGAACCTGCATCCAAAAAACGTTTACAGCTTTTGTTTTGAACTCCTTAGAAGTGTGATTTTTCAGGAAATGTTTAGTTTTTCTCTACAAGCATGATAAGATTGACCACCGTACAGGGATGGAGCCGCGGTTGTTGAAAATGCAGTTGGTTATAGATTCACATGCATATTTTGCTGAAATACAAGAACTTTAGTTGCCAGTAGTGTGACCAAGAAGAAAGTTTCACACAGCCTAATACCAGTGTTGTTTTTAACCTGTGGAAAACATACTGTATGTAGCATGTAGTATTACCTAGTTGGAGTAGAGCCCTTTATGGGGACATTGCAAATAGCATCATGCCTTTGGCTGCTTTATCATGCACAATACAATAATATGATCCAAGAAAGTTGATGATTAAATGGTGTGATAGGGCAAACAATTAGAGGGATTAGTTGGGGTTTTGATTAGTAATTATGTTGTTTCTCTTTTTGCAATCATATTCAAAACATCTGGCCTTCCCTAGCCAAAAGATGTGTCCTCTGAATTGTCAGGCACTAGGAGTGGAGCTTTTCCTGTTGCCCTGAGGTTGTGTTTAGGGCTGTGATCTCAAAGGCATGTCTCTGAAGAGTAATTAACAGCACTACTGCAGATAGCAGCTGGCCCCAGGCTGGTACATCCTTATCAGAAAAAAAACCACATATGGCGGTATGGTTTGTAAAGCATGAGCACTTGTTTGCACAGAGAACATCATTCACCCAGTGCAATCAGCCCCCTTTCTAATAAGGAAGATGCAACTGAATATTTTTAATAGTGATATAGTTAGAAGGTAGCAGAGAGATAGGAGGGATTAGAGCCTCTTGGAGGATGAATGAAGAGTCCCCCCTTGACTCTGATGTTGCTGGTTTATTTCACATGGTTCAGACACTGCTGTTAATTGGTCACAGTACTTTATTTGGAATAAAATTTAGTTGCTTACCAAGCGAGGGTAACACATTTGCATGTAAGAAAATTCTAAATTAGCACAGGAGCAAAATCCAAGAAATGCCAAGGTCCTCCCATTGCCAGTGTCATGCTCAGTACCTGAGTTAAGCCTTCCTGCAAAAAAATTGCCAATGGCTGCAGTAAGCCCACCCTTATCAAAACTAGCAAAAACGTTATCATCCATCATTATCATCCATTTCCTCAGGTCACCTCATGCTGCTGCAAAGACTCTCTTTGTTGAGCACATTTCCAAATGGAAGTAATATAAGTTCATCCCTTAAAATGAGGTCATTGCCTCTCCCCAAAACAAATGTTAGGCATGATTAGCATCTTTTTGTTGGGACTCAAGCCAGAATGCATCCTGCTCTGGCACAATGGGAACCTGCTGGGGGTTTCCCTTCACAACAGCTACTGTTAAAGATGGAGTGAAAAACAAAACCCTGCTCCCAATGTGAAAAAAGAGACTGGATTTTTAATCTGAAAAAGAGGCCACTGTAAGCAGAACACAAAGGAAAGAGAGATGAGCTTAATAAAATACCACCAGTATGGGAGGGGAGGCCTGTGCCTGTTAAAAATAATGGCTTTGCACTTTTGAGGGTTCACTCAATAATATGTGTTATCCTATGGGAAATGATATGTTTTCTTAAGGGATGCGCTCTAGTGCCATGGAAAAGCCAGACCAGACCCTGGACTGACAGTCAGTAAAAATTTGCTAATAGTTTTTATCTTTAGCCATGATAAATAATCTCTTTCTTCACTGGAAGCACTTAAAGAAGGAGAGCGAATATGTATTTGCTAGCATGAGTCAGCGTCAGCATTTTCTGGAGGCTTAAGGTAATATCCAAGTGATTTAGGAGTTAATCTTTGCTGTAATAGAAATACTTTTAACTCATGTAGCTTTTCCTCAAAATGAGGAAGCAGTTCTCAGGTCCCTGTGTACCACAGACTCTTCATCTTGTGGCAGGACTATGGGACCATGAGGCAGGGAAGGGTTGGCAGACTGAGTGCTGCTGCCAGCACAGCTTATTCAGCCTCTGCTCTTTCCTGGGGTGTCCCTGGGATGAATGTTGAAAATGAGCTCCAGACTGGAAAACCTCTTGTGTGCTACAGGCAGCCTGCAGTCTGCAAGCTCATCAGCTGCTGTACATTAGAGAGGGGATTTTTTTTATAGCATTGATGTTAAAAGGAAATACACAAATCTAAAAGAAATACACATTGCATAAAACCTGCCTTCATTAGCCATTTGAGTACATTTGCACATTCCTTAAAACTAGAAAGAGTCCCCTTTTTCTTCCAATAAAGTATGGGTAGAGAGGGGAGAAATCATACCATCTGTGAAGAAAGAGCTTGATATTATTCACCAGTGCTGGTAGTCCCATAAATCCACTGTTTATTAAATATTCTCTGAATAGCCATTTCAGAACGAAATGCCGTGCACACCATCTGAAGTTTGTCTCTCCAAGACTTAAAATACCTGTAAAAATCTTGCTTTTTAATTTCAATCTGCATATAGTGTTTGGAAAGGTAGCAGCCACAGGAAGCCCAAGAGGGAGCAGGGGAAGGCTTCAGGGACACAGCCTGACAACAGGGATCCAGTGCAAACGCACAGGAAGGGCTGCAATCTTTGTGGCTGACTGCAACAGCCTCTGAGATTCAGGGTGCTTTCATGTGTCCCATGCTTGTTGTTTTCTTGATATTTGTCCAGACAGTGGAGAATCAAAAGCCAATTTTCATCTTCATTTCATATTGGGATTGATCACAAAAAAAGAGAAAGGGATCTGAGCTGGCTGCAGGCATCCAGAATGCTTCTCAGGAATGCTGAGGTTTAATTGGTGAAGAATAAATGTATTGGGTCTGGTGGGAGAATGTCCTGTAGACAGAGTGTCTATGTCTGTTCTCTCCGTGTGGGGTGGTTCTTTTCAGATGCCAGCTAGTGTGGAAGGTGGGAATGGGCATATGGAGAAGAATTGCCCACAGAGAGGAACACATGAGTGTCCTGGGCAATGGTTGGAAACCCAAAATCCTTTTCCTCCTACTGTGTGTTTTTAGGCATTTCATACAGCATGTCCTTTATCAGTTTATGACATGGGCATCCAGGAATGATGGCAATCCAGATAAATAATTATTAACATTATTATTACACTCCTTTGATCTTTAAAACCCTCCATTGATTTGAGCCTAGTCCCTGGTGCTGTTTCTGTCTGTGATACTGATGCAATTTACAGGCTCTAGCGGGGACTCCCAGAGGATCTTTTTTAAACAAAACAATGCAAATTGCAAATAACATTTTTCTACTCTACTGAGGTATTTAAAAGAAAAACCCAACAAATTTAGGCTTAAAATACAAATGTAAAGTTGGGAAATTTTGGGTTCAGAAACATAAAAGTTTTGGATTGATGTTTTTGATCAATTCCTTATGCTTTGGATGAAGAGTGTTCATTGGTTCTTGTGATTTTGGAAGTGACATGTTTTAACAGGGCAAAAAAAAAGCTGGAAAGTCTCTCTGAGCAGATCTGAAGTAATGCCTTAGTTATAGGGGAAGTGGAAGCTGGCAATGCTACTTTCAGAGAGGTTGAAACTGCTTTTGGTTTCCAACAAGGTTGTCCCTGTTTTCTCTCTTACGTCACTGCTTGTTTCTGCTTATGGTAGAGGTGGAAATGGATGGAGAGACTCCCAGAAACCCTGTTGAACTTCTTGCACCCTCAGTGTTATCCCTCTATGCAAATCTCAAAGCTCCTGTGCATGGTGGCCCAGAAAGGGTGAGCTAACCCCACCTGAGGACTTGGGAGCATCAGCCAAGATCAGAAAAACAAGTTTTCCCTTTCCTCAGAGCACAGGGATGTGTTACACCGCGTGCTAAGGCAGCTCCTGCACTTTCACACATTGGCCCACATCACGTTCAGCTGGAAACCAGTAAAGTGGAAACTGGAAGTGCCAGCTCAGACCAGCTGAACTGAGGGAGGGTTTGGGTTATCATGGTGTGCTGTTCAAGGCAGCTTCTCTGGGTGCTTCCCCATTGCTGCTGTCGTGCCTGCACGTGTCAGTGCTGCTTTTCCTGCACCATGCCCTTGTGCTGGGAGCTGCCTGAGCAGAGTGTCCAGCCTGACAGATGAGCAGGACGCTGGGCCCAGCACCTCACCAGCCCCACTGGCTGCTAGTGTCACTGGTGTGTCTGGACACTTGTAGCTGTTTTGGAGTGAGTTTTGAGGGATGACTAGCAGAGGATATGCTGCTAGCTTGAGGGATTTCAGGAGTGGATTTGTGCATCACTTAGCAGCACCTGAGTTTGGTTTGAGACATTTTTATATGGCCTCAGGCTGGGACTGTGACATTAACTTTATCCTTCCTCCTGTTAGTGAGTGCTTCCAAGAGTCTTCAGAATCCTTAAGTCTGAAAGTCATGCCCAAGTCTGTGAAAGACACAAGCATTGCTCTCCCTCCACAGTGAAACTGCAGTTAGGGATTGATGTGATTATCAACTATTTATCACTCCTTTTGCCTCTGCCCCTCCATTTTGTGGGAGCAAATAGATGGGAACGTGTCTGCAGAGGGGCAGTGTTCCTTGTCTGGCGTGTATTAACGCGACTGGCGGAATCTGATTTTCCAGAGCGAGCGGCTCTGGCACATCCCTTCCCCACCCAGGAGCAGCTGTAATCAGCTGATGTTAATTCTGGTCCCCCTGCTGACTGTGCCAAACTGAGATGCCATCGCCCTCTGACAAAAAGGCTCCCGCTCTATTGAGTCGTCCCTCGTACCTTTAGTAATGCTGATAAAATGCTGACCTGTTTTTTTACCCCAGTGACTGCTGTTGCTAAGCACTGAGAATATGACCTGTCTCCTGTAATAATCTGCATTGCACAACTCAGATGATCTCCCAAGTCAAAGCAGCTCTCAAGGCAGCTTTTCCTCCCCATGGTCTTTACAGTTATGACTGTGTACTTTGCAGCAGCACCTTGTTTTTGAGAAAGACTTATTAAACACCATTATTTGGGGGCTGTTCTGTTGGAAGGACATTGCAGAAGCTGGTTTGTAATGATCAGCCTGGCATGCTTGAAAAAGAATGATAAAGAGCAGGGAAAGCTGTAAGCTGGTGACTTATCACTGCAAAGTGGACTGCAGAGTGTGCAAAACTCAACAGAAAATGAGGGGTTTATAAGTAATGGTTTTCTTCTTAGAAGGGAGAGCTTGTTTTATTGGAAGTACTGGTGAAATGGTCCTGTAGCTTGTATGGGTACAAGGGGAAAAGCACTACCCACTTATCATTTTGCTGGCATCATGCTCAAGGTTGCTTCATCCTGCACATGAAGTTGGCTTCTGATGGGCTTGGAGCAATGCTTGAACACAACATCCAGCTTGCAGTGGCTGTGTTGACAGGAGAGAAAACTCTGTAGCAAATCCAGAAATTTGGGATTAAAAAAAATTATTTGAGCAACCGATAAGTAACTGAGCTTTGGTGCCAGGGTGTTTTGTATTTCTCTTAGCACTGCCTTTATTGTTTAGTCTGAAGGTAGTTGTTGTACTCTTTGTAAACTTTAAAGCATCTCAGTGCACTGGTAGCTGCAATGATGTAAGCCTGGGATGAAATGATACTGAGAGGGAAAGAGCCCAGACAATTCCTGCTTTACCAGTCTAGAAGAGGGCACAAAAATACACTGACTGCCCAAGATTCCAGGGAAAGCTGTGGCATAGATAAAATCAAAGATTGTGTGATTTGTCCCTCTTGAAAGCTAACCCAGTTCATTGCATTTGCTCCAAGGCAGGATCAGCACTATCTAAACTGTTCTCCATGGATATTTGCATAACTTGTTAAAACCCTCTGGGGATGGGACTTGCTCTCAGTGATTCTGTCATGACTTAACCAACATTTCTGCTGTCCTTACATTCAAGCTGAAGTCATCATAAAGTAAATTTGCACAGCTATCTTTAATGCAAGGTCTGAAAAAAAGGAAAATTAAATTTATATAATGCCTCCGTACCTAGAGATTTCTGGCTTCTTCACTGAATGTGGACAGGCATTGTCAATAAAATGGAGGAGAATGGACAAAATAAACCAAAATGTTAGCAGACAGGAGATTTTAAAATGTGCTCATTTGTAGAACCATGGGTTTTTTAATTCCACCAACCCAATCCTTCAAAGTTGAGTATTTTGGCGTTTTGTTGGGGTTTTGTTGGTTGGTTGGTTGGTTGGTTTTTGGGGGTTTTTTTAAATCTCTCAGATTAGTTCTCACAGTACTGGTTGGATCTGTTCAGCTTGGACATTGCAAGTGGTGTGGCACCTTTGGAAAGAGTGTTGTGGTTCCCCTGCAGCCCAGTCCTGAGCTTCCCCATGGCTGTGTGCCCCACTGGGTGCCAGACGTGTCCCTGGCTGCTGCCCTTGCGTGTGAGACACTGCTCCATAATTCATGTTCATGTGTCAAGTCAAGCCTGCTCGGGGTTTGACCCACATTTGAGAAGGTGGTTTGGGATCCTTTCATGTCTCGTTAAGTGGATGTACAATATGCTGCGTCATTAATAATTTCTCTGCTGCCAAAATGTGTTTTTATACTGTGCCCTAATTTCTAATCGGACTTCTCCTTTTTTCTTGTAGTCTGACACAAATGCAAGTTACCTGAGAGCAGCTCGAGCTGGCAACTTGGAAAAGGCTCTTGACTACTTAAAAAATGGAGTGGACATCAACATTTCAAATCAGGTTGAACAATATTTTGGTCAAATTTTCTGGATAAATACTTTCCTTGCTGTTTCTCAAATTTCTCCTTTTATTTCCACTTCATGTCAAAGATAACTTACGTGGTTTTTTTGATGAACCATGTTTACATATCTTGTCCATTTAATTTTTTTTTTATTTTTAAACCCTTTACCCAGACACCATTTCACTTGCACTTGGAGAACATGCTACCTTATCTTTCATTCCGTTTGTATTGCATTAGATCATGGAACAGCGCACAGAATTTGAGACCCCAGAGCCAGTATATCTTGATTTGGTTCCTACTCTGTCCTTATAATCTAGTTCTTGTAAAGTTTACCTAAGTGTAGTTTTTGTAAGCAGTGCTCTTAGTGCAATAGGAATAATGTGTCTCTTCATGTGCTTTGTAAGCTGGAAAACACTTGGTAATCCTCCTAATTGCTTTTCTTTTTCCCCTCCCTTTCTTTAAATCAGAATGGGTTGAATGCTCTCCATCTCGCTTCCAAAGAAGGGCACGTAGAAGTTGTCTCTGAGCTGATCCAGCGAGGTGCCAGTGTGGATGCAGCCACAAAGGTCAGTCAGGCCTATCTGCTTGTTCCCTTGTTCACCCCGCTGGCCTGGGCACGAGGTGTTGGCCAAGTGATTACAGACTGCTGCAGCAGTAATTGCCCATTTTCCACTGCTGGGGGGGATCTCAATGATTGTTTAATAGAAACAGTTATGTGTGATAGTAGATGATAGCAAATGTCACAGATTGCCAGGGAGGAAATGGACTGAACAGACTGTAGATTCCTGCTTTGGTTTCTGTCCGTGTCATGTCTTCTAGAATAACACAGAAGTATTCAGCAAGAAATACTATGTTCTAAAGTGGAAGATGTTCTTGGTTGTTTTGTCATGTATTCAAGCTCAGGTTTTGCACTCTTTTCAAATGTCACCATCTCTAATTCCAGAAAGGAAACACAGCATTGCACATAGCATCCCTCGCTGGACAAGCAGAAGTCGTCAAAGTGTTGGTTACCAATCGGGCCAATGTCAATGCACAGTCTCAGGTAAAGCCATGAGTCCCTGTTTGCTTCCACCAACAACTTTGCTGACATTAAACTTGTTCTTCTCTTAGAAACTCTGATATTAGCAAGCATATTTGGTAGATCTTACTGTGCTAATGTTGGCTCTTGAGAACAGGGTTGACAGTCAGTGAGACCAGCCTCAGAACTGCCCTAGGAGTGTCCTACGAGCTGCTACTTGCTAGAGCTGGGAGAGAACTGATAGAACAGAAGGGTGGGGGAGAATGTGTTCAAAGGGATCCTGCTTCACATAATTCACTCTCTCAGGCTTAGTTGAGCCCATCCCCTTTCCTTGCATGAGGAAGTACTGCAGGCATATGCAGAGTTTGTAAGTTTGGTTCAAGTCCTTTGAAAAAATGTTTAGGTCAATTATGGAGAATTTGAAATGAGAGAAAACAGTACTGGTGCTACAAGCAAAGCAGTAAAACAAAACAGAAAAACTCTGGCTCAAAAAATGCATAAACCTTAGATTGTTGAAAGTCATGGGTCCTGCGTGCCCCCCCATTCCTGCTGTCCCTGCTCAGGGGCTGGCAGGCAGTGTCAGGATAGAGACAGTCTTCTCATCTGGCCCAGGATCACCATTTTTCTATATTATAAAGATGTGGGCATGAAAATAAATGTTTGTTAAAAAAATTACATTTTAAAGAAGGAGGGCAGGGTTTTTTATTGGTCTTTTAAATAATAGGAACAAAATGCTTAACGGGATCTATTTCAAGAATGTTAGTTATTTGTGGTCTGTATTTCATGTTTTTTTGACCTGAAGAAAAGAAATAAATGACTCAGTTCTTCTTTCTTACTGTTTTATACTAGCTCGATACAGCACTATTTGGTTCCAGGAACCATATAACTTAAATTTAAAGAGAACAACAACAGCATAAAGTATTTTTAGGTAAAATCTCCCATTGCTGTTAAGAAGTAAAACAAAGCAGAAATATTTGCCACGCTTTTCCCGTTAAAGAAATTAAGATGGGACTGATAGGATCTTTTCTGCTTGTGTTCAAGAACTTGTGTATTCAGCCCTGAAACTAAAAATAATCTGAGACTGTAAACATCTTATATAACTGCATTGTCCGTACACCCTAAGGTTTTGCCACATGTTACTCTTCCTTTGCTAACATACCAGAATGAAAGATTTATTTCTCCCCCACCCCATTATGGAGGCCTTTGATGTCTTTCCTTGGAACACCCATGTAACACATCTATTGGCTGTTCCACATCAATGCCAGGCAGACACCTCAGCTGGGATTCAGCTTTGGAGGAGGTCCCTGGTGCTTTCTGTTACCCAACTGCCCTGCACCAGCTTGATCTGTTGTACTGAGCTTCACTTGAGCTCTGCCTCCTCTCTCCTTGCTTACAGTGCCTTTCCATGCCTTCTTTAACCAAATCTTCCTGTCAAAAAAACCCAAAAAAACAGCCATAAGTTTGTGCTGGGGCTGAATTTTACACCTGTTCTAAGAACTATTTATTATTGTTCAAGACAAAATGTTTTTTTCAGACTTGTGGCTGTCTGGCAATTCCAGCCCCATTATAAAGAGAGAAGCAAATGTTTGGTGTGGGGTGGAAAGATATTTAAAACCATACAAAAAGTTAACTTAGGAGAAAAGTAATTTTTTTATATATATATATAT